>JAHBCN010013732.1:0-23924 GCA_019359885.1 Listronotus oregonensis
TATTGTTAATTATTTAGGTGTAACTTAGAGTTTTTTAAATTATATTTTTTATTTTATGACATCCAGGCATAACAAGAAATGCTGGAATTATACAACCAAAATTATTATTCATTTATTATTGAGAAATCCAGCAATCTAATTAATTCTTTTATACAATTTAACAACACATTAGTGACGAGTTTTCGAGAGTTAAATAAGTTTTATTCTCAATTGATGTCTTGCATAACGTGTTGTTGTTTCGGGTTTTTTTTCATTTTGGGGAATATAAGGTTTTAAGTTTTTTGGCAATGTTTTTTGGGTTTTACTTTATAAAAATGTCTAGACATATTTGTCAATAGTATAATTATTTCTTCTAACTTTCATCCACTAAACTGGCCTTTAACAAAATGTTCATTTTTTTGGAAAACATTTTCTTGTTAGATCCGGAAGCTTCATGTTTAATTTTAAACAGACAGACATACATACATATATGAAGTAAAAATTTCCATAATGAAAATTTTATTATATTTTTATGCAGCATAAATAAATTTTAATATTAAAAAAAAGGCTCATTTTTCACAAAAATAATTTTTAAATACTGTTACCATTGTTATAGATTTGGCAACAGTGTTCGTTTATATAGCAGAGTGTGAACGTATTTTCTGTACAAAAAATTCAGCATTGTTTTGTGTATCTAAAGTGTAAACTATAATTTTCTTTGGCCTTGTTAAATATAATTTTTGGTTAAAGTACCTTAAGCCAAAAATATCTGTCTAAAAAAAGTAAAGAGCTTTTTTATTTTTTAAGGTCTTTAAAATATTATTTGGATTAATCTACAGTACCAAAAGAATCAGCTGACTAAACGTGCACAGACCTATGCCCTGGGACCGGGCATCGTCCAACTCGGCCCCAACAAGGTATATATCAGGTAATACGATTTCAATGCCCTTTGAAAAGTGCCTACCTTAGGCCAATGTGTAATTAAACCTTCCTGGAATTACGACTAATAAGATTATGGGACTTACCATTTACATTGTAGTTAATAGCTCTGCAGATAATGATAAAGAAAATACAGGGTGGCGCAAGAGTTCCTTCATGATTTTAAATTAAAAAAAGTATATGAAACATTAAGAAAATCTAAATTTTGATACTTATAATACAGAGTGTAATTCTTGGAATTTTTTTTAAACCTATTTATGAAAAATGGTGTCTGTCAAATGATGCCCCCTTTTGCGATAACAGATATGAGCTCTTTTTAAGACTTCTTCCATAACTTTTCGTAAAGTTTCTTGAGATATCTCCAACATTTTCCCCCTAATATTCGCCCTAAGTTGTTCCAGGCATTTCGGCTTGTTTATAAAAACCCTCTCTTTAAAATATTCCCAGGGAAAATAATCCGGGGCAGTAAGTTTGTGAGATTTGGGGGGCCATCTCAAGTCTTCGTTTTTTGAAATTAATCGATTCGGTAAATGTGTCTGTAAAAAAGCAATTGTGACTTTGGAAGTATGGGCAGTAGCATCATCCTGCTGAAATAAATGAGTGGTATTTTTCTTGTTGTAGTAAAAAAAATTTTTCCCAAAGCTTTTCCCCTGTATCGATCTCCATTTACAAAAAACGTGTGACCAGCTTCATATTGAAAAAAATAGGGCCCGATTATCCTTTGGGCTGAAATTGCGACGCATACGGTCACCTTTTCGCTATGAAGGAGGCCTTTGGTAAATTAATTGTGGATTTTGTGTGCCCCAATAACTCGAATTCTGCTCATTTACAAAACCCCATGATTGAAAATGCTTCGTCTATATCCATAATTTGTTTACAAAATTTGTGTCACATCTGCAAAATTCATTTAGGCGACTGTATTCTAGCTTTGCGATAAAGTCTTGTTTCAGTTGTTGCACCAGCTGGATTTTATTTGGATGCATATAAAGATCTTGTTTTAAAATGCGCTTCAAGGATCGTCGTTTGATTCCTATCTGCAAAAAACGCCTTTATGTTGAAGTTGTTGGTGCCTTATTAACACTTTAACGTTAAATATTTTCAGCGCCCTCCTGCGGGTTTGGGGTCTTCCTGTCCCCCCAAGTTTTCTATTGATCCTGACGCTTAAAACTTGGCTTCAAGTTGCAATATTGCATGGCTAGAAGGAGCATGTCTTTCATTAAAATATCGTCTAAAGTTTCTCTGAGTTGAAACAATGCTTCTTCAGCTTTCTAAGTAAAAAGTCGCGATTTTTATGCTTTCTGCAGGGGTGTATCGCCCCATATTAAATATTCCAAGTCTCTACTTTAACCTAAAAAAGAAATACTAGAAAAAAATAATCCTAGATAGTTTTGGGTCACCCGTAGTTTGATTTTGATAGCCAACCAGTACATCATAATATATGAAACAGAATATTCTTCTGATAGACTATTAACAATTTCAAATTAACAGCATTTACACGAACCCCGGCCAGATAATTTTTTGGTTAGTTCAGGGTTTTAGGTAATAGTAAATTAAGTTATTTTTAATACTTATTACAAATTGAAGTAGAAACATATATAATGTATATGATATTCATGCTTACAAATACTTATTTAATATTAAGCTGTCAATGAGTTAGCATAACATAACCAGAAAAGGTAAAAAACTTATAGATATAATTTTCTGTACTTTAAACTATATCAGTGGCAGGTAAAAAGACGTTGTTACTTTTGTGTACTCTACCAGTTGGTTGTTTCAATGTCCTTCATTTATAGAAATTAAGTTAAATAATTAAAAGCAAAAATATCTTTCTGGACAAAAACAAGAATGGAAAGTCATATATATTGTTTTTATAATAATTCCAAAAAGAATCAGTGCAAATCATATTATGCTTAAAAGGTAAAGTTTAACATTGAGTTTGTAACCTATTCCTAAGTTATTTCCAGTAAGTGTGTTGATTAATTATATAAATGGTGGATTTAATTATCATAAAATTTAAGACGAGGAGCTAAAACTCAGCTTATTCGACGTAAAAAATATATATATAATGGAATTTTTACTACCAGTAAAAATTAAGTTCTCTTAAAATTATCGCAAGGCATAAATTCAGGCATCGAGATGTTATTTTTAGTAGGAAAAAATATAAATAAGCATTTATTTTCTGTAAATGTCAAATGTTTAAAGACTTTTTTTTATTAATTGGTAAATATCTTCATAATTTTAATTACCAATAAAAGAAAATAATAATTTTAAAACAAATTTAACGATTAGGTATAGTCCAGTAACTGGAGACCTGAAAGTACTTAAAGCTGTAAATAAATCTGTACAGTTTTTATTTGTGACGCAATTCTTGGGTCTTCGCAGATATTTTCGAGCAAGAAAAATTATATCACGATTCCGACATGAGAACCCGCTGAAAATGGCCCCCCAAAGTCCCAAAAGTGAGTTCCCCACGAATATCTGCCAAAATATGCGAATAAGGGAATTTTAGTTTGGACAAAAAATGAAAATCACCTTAAAATCTACAAAAATGTTTGCTACCATTTATTTCGCACCAACAATATTTTTCGCAAAAACGGTCGTCAAAAAATCCATAACATTTTACACTGGATAGATGTGGTAGTAGGCTAAAAAATGCAGATGGATAAAGCATTTTTTATCAAAACGCAAGAAGAATGGTGAGGAAAATTTTCTGGGATCATTGAACACTTGCTAAGGTCTCGTTATAAAAAAGAAATGTTAATAACAAACCATTATTTCAAAAAATATTAATAAATTAATGAAATACTCCCAAAATATTGTGAAAAAAAACTTTGACCCCTTTTTTTTAATTCTAGAAAAATCAGAATGGACCCAAACTCATATGCAATGATGGGTACGGGTTTTTCCATTGCGATGAACTTTGAATGATTATAAAAAGTGCAATATTGCCCGAGTAATGGAACAAATCGTCCGCCCGCTTATTAGTGAATCCATAAAGATAACGGCATTCTAGCGGTAGAGCGGCAACTGAAATGAGGGGATTTTTGGGTCGCGTTATCTCGAAAACTAAGGATTTTTCAAAAAAAATATACGGACCATTTTTGTAGATTCCAAGGAGGTCTTTATTTTTTGTTTTAAGAAAAATTCTCCAATTTGCATATTTTGGCAAATATTAGCGGGAAACCCATTTTTCGGGCCTTGAGGGGCCATTTTCAGCCCTTTTCCACCTGACCATGTTGATAAACTTTTTTCGCTCGAAAGCATCCCCGAAGACCTAAGAATTGCGTCACAAGAGAAAACTTTACAGATTTATTTACAGCTTTGTCCCTTCATTTACTGGACTAGTAACCCTTCAATTTACTTAAAACTGTGCATTTGGGCTGGACCGATATCACCAAACCCAAAAAAAGTTCTGCTTCGATTCTTACGCATTTTAAAATATCCTTTAGTAAAAATATAAAAAAAGTTCATTAATTTTATTGAAAACATTTTTGTTAAAAACTCTGACCGTGGAAAATAAAAAATAACTATGGTTTAAATTTTTACTTTTAATCTTCCTAGTGCTTGTATTATTTTGAGGATTTTTCCAAAAAAACGCAGTTGTTGAAACTTTTTTCGAGTAGCAGATGAGAAAAATTTTCTGAAAATCGGGACTAAGGAAAAATTTCTGAAAATTAATTCAATGAGCGTGGAATTCCGTAAGAAAATTTTACAGCCAAAAATTATTTAAAAATAAAAATTAAAAAAATCTAACATGAGCTGTCAGAAATAATTCCACTAAATAATTTTGCTTCACTAGCTAGGCAGAAGGAAAAAAAATCCGAAATTTTTTTAAGGTAGCTATGGTTAACTGTTAAAATAGAATTGTCTAATTGGGTTATTGCTAATTCTAGAAGATGCATTGCTTACCTTACTTTCATAGAGCTGCCCCTAGTAGGTATATGCTCGAAAATACTACCTTAAAATTTGCAAAGGTAGGTTTCCAGAACGACGGATATGTGCAAACGAATTTTCTACCTAAATTTTAATTGCTATATTTTTGTTGCTAAGCTTGAAAAGTATTTAAGCACACCAATTTTGTATATACAGAGTGTCCCAAATATTTTATGGACCCACAAATTGATTTTTTGTTATGGGACGTACTGTATGTACATAATTTATGTCTGTTAAAATACTTGTTTTTTGATAAAAAGTCGGTGGTGTTTTTAGCCATTTCTTGTCCGTTCTTAAGATATTGACAGCTAGAAATTTATATTAATGCAGGTAAACTAAATTTTAGCCAAAAATGGAAAAAGTAAGGCAAAACGGATTTTACTTACCTATCCTACGTGGAATTTTGGCGCTTAAATATTTATTTGTGGTTATTTTTGCGACCTTGTCTCTCTAATGTGTTATACTATTTCCTCTCATTGTTTGTGATCTTACTTGGGGTGAATATTCAAGCGCCAAAATGTTCCCTTAATTTATAGAGATATATCGCAAAGTGCCCTCGAGAACCGATTAGTAGCGGATTCAGAGTTTTATTTTGTAAGCGGTATGGGATATTTAAGAATACTTTTTACTATTGTTAAGCCCATTTTAGGTAAACTTATGAATTCTCGGTGCCAAGTAGATCTAATTGATATGAAGACTGAACCAGACGAAGACTACAAATTTATATTGAACTATCAAGACCATTTGACTAAATTTTGTAGAAACTGCCAGGAACCTTATAGAATTTTTCTGTTTATTTGGGGCCCCATCTATTCTTTAGTCTGATAATGGCCGCAAATTTGCAAACCAAGTTGAAAATGGTACATGAAAAACCGCGTCACTCACAGAGTCAAGGTTCTGTGGAACGCTGTAACAGAGATATGCGAGATGCCCTTATATGTTGAATGTCCGATGAAAATACCAAACACTGGGCTGATGGACTGTGTTTCGTCCAGTCAAAAAAAGTCAAGTCACTCCTAATATAACCGGATTTTAATATTAGGCTTATGTACAATCTGCTCATTTTAGGATGGGAAATTTGGTACCATGGGACCTTAGTATCATGGTCCATGTAAAAGCTAAAACTAAAAAGAAAAATGCAATCGTTTATCTATAATTTGTATAATTTTGTCTTAAAAAAATTAATAACCAGATGACAACAATCCCGTCATTAATTGTGGAATTTTGTGATTTGAACTAAACAACACCGATATTGATTTTCCCAGGATCCATAGTTACTTCCGTCGGCGGGCGAAAATTCGGCACTAAATGACCATTTATACCTGTTAAAGAACAGGTACTGGCAAGAACTGGGAAAATTTTGGGCGCCGCCGTACACTTGTTAGTTTTTGTAATGAGGTCAATTACAGGTAATGAAGGTAGAAAATATGGGCTTTAAAATTTTTGGGGGGGCATATTGGGGGTAGTTAGAAATATTGTTTTAGTTTAGTTTCCTATTTCATCTTGAAGTGCTAATACGTACATATTTTTTTTTATAATATTTAAATTTGGTATAGTCAGTCTCGTATTTTTTTTAAAAATGACACCTGTACCGGTTCTAATAAAAGTGAACGTGGATGCGATTTGTTGTCGTTGGAAAATCCCTATTTTCCAACTAAAGTTGAAAAAGCGGTGAAGTTTATTGATTGCAGTAAAAAGAATTGGAAAATGTCCCCAAAAGTTTTTACTATTTTTTGCTTAACTATTTCAAAAAACGACTTACAACATAATCATGAAGCTGACATCAGGAAGTTACATTCAAAATTATTTCAAACGCTTTATACGCAAAGCCGAAGAAGACATCAGTGAGAAACCTTCTAAAGTAATTAGAAACATCTTTCTACAAATCTTCCAGAAGCTTTAACATTCAGTGATGTAAATAACATACAAAAAAAAAAAACATTTACAATTGCCGTCGCAAGATTCTACCATCCGCGCTGCCGAAAAAAAATGAGGAAGTACATAGAGTTGTCAAGCATACAGTCCTGCTACTAGTAAGGTGAATCATTTTTTTTATAAATTGCCCCGAGAATAACATTATTGTCCTCTCGTGTGAATCCAATATAAAAACTTTATGTAAAATGTCAACTTTGTACATGGAGGGGACATTTTCGCATTGTACTAAATATTTCTTTCAATTATTTACAATTCATGGATTACAAAACGGTTATTACATGCCACTACTTTATTGTTTGCTACCTAACAAAACTACGAAATTTAAAAAAAAATTTTTTTTGTTGTTGAAGACTAATATTTCAGACAGATATGAATTATATTTTGAACCATAAAATATTTGTAGACTTTGAAATTGCTATACATAAAGCTATCGACAGCGTTTGCCAAATGTAAATATTGGTTTTGGCTTCAAAAGTTGAGGAAATAATCCTTAGGATTAGAAACACATTAAAAAAATTTGGGCTCAGAAGTAGGTAATGAAAAAACATACTTTGGTTTAACTCATTTAAATCCACAAAGTTGAAGACTGCTTTGTTTTTGATTTAATGTCCTATAACCAGAAAATACATTTGTAGATCGTATGCCGATTATTTAATAAAAAAATGTACGTTGGAGATAATGCTTTATTTCCACCTGATATATGGGCTGACAATTTGCCTTCTCTTATTCGTACAACGAACGCATGTGAGTCTTTCCACTACAATTTAACTCTTCCTTTTATTCCACTCATCCGTCGATTTATATTTTCATTGACAAATTAAAAGAGTTTCAAATTGATACTTATTTAAAAATTCAAAGTTTGCATATTCCTGTTAAAATTAAGGATAAAAGGGTGTTAAGAATAAACTTAAATTCTTAAAAGAGCGCAACAGAAAATTATAACTTGAGAAATTTATCTAGATTAGAATTTTAAAATATACATCGTATCATTCCTCAACCATGTAAATAATAAAATATTATTTGCAATTTGAATTTAAATAAACATAATTCCAAAAAAAAACATCGTTGTATTATTTACATTTCAATTAATAACACTTTCAAATGTGCCAAACACCTTATTTATAAATGTCCAAGTAGGTAAGTACATACGTTTCCGTTACCTGAACATATACCGACTCTAAAATTCTTGGTGCCCAGTTTTCTTGTCGAAATAATATACCTGTTATGTTGGTGCCGAATTTTCCTCCGCCCACTTCCGTTACGACCTCTCACCCTTAGATGACTCTAGCTACCGTAACTTGTAGCACGTGTACTAAGTGGTAATATGTCTCTATCTCTTTTGCTCTTATATCGTAATAGCTGAGCTGTAATTGCGACAGTCGATAGAATGACCTATGAATAGGATATCGGGTCTGTGTATATATTTCTTTATCTACTTATTTAACCTTGTAGGCATTACTTTTAAGAATAACCTAAATTGGCATAAGCACATTATATCCGCAGCCCCAGAAGTTAACAAAAAAAACGCGTATTTTTGTTTTTAGAAAAAAATAAATTTTATGCAAGGAGCTCCTTTAGGCTTGTAGTTTTTTAAAAATTCATAACTTATAAAAAACTGTAAAAGCCCTTTTTAAAACATTTATAAAAAGTCTTTGGTTTTTCACACAAAGTGACGTAAATTGTTTTTGCCAGCCTTTTAGCTGCTTTATGGCGAGTATGTAGGAACAACACTTTAAGTTCTTTGTTTTGCTTGTCATTTTCTTTGCGCCGTAATAATTAATTTTCCGAAATAATGACTGAACAGCAAAAACAGGGGAAAAAAAAAGGCTGCGCGGTATTATTGGGTTTCATGTCCAGGAATGGTAAATTATATGCGGTTATTTTTTGGAAGGTTTATGATTAATAATGGATAATGTAATTATTAATGAACATTTTTCTTTTTTTATTGTAGTTAGGTTTTTATTCGTAATAACTATAGCAGTCTAATGAATATCATAATAAATATTATTTCAATTTGTTTTTAAATAAAAAAAAAAAAGTCTACTTATATACCACTAAATCTTTTTTTTTTTTAATTTTTAAATTAAAATATGGAAATTTAAAAAATTTTAAAAATTTAAAGAGATTATTACATTTCTTCATACACTCTGTTTATTTTTAATATATTTTATTAATTTACATTCATATACCTTTTAGTTTTAAATGAAAATTTGGAATTTTTTTAAAAATTTTAAAAATTTAAAGGGGATTATTACATTTTTGGTACCGTTTTTAAATTTTTAAATTTTTTTTATCAATTTACATTTATACCTTACCCCAAAATTTTTTTTTTTTAAAAATTTTTAAATAGAACTGCTTGAAAATTTTAAAATATAAAAAAAAAAAAAATAAAAAGCCGGTCAACCATGATTTTTACCGTTTTTTTTCAGGCCACCTATACCAGCGGGTTTGTGATAAAATTATCTTTATTTTAGTAAAAAATGTATGGTAATCAAATTGGTGCAAATTATAATATCAATTTTTTCTTTAAAACGGCAATCCTAATAATTATGACCAGAAAATTTAAAACCCCCCGAAGTTCCCATATTTTTTTAGGCTTGATATTTAAAAAAATTTTTTTTTTAGGTAAGCAGATGGATGAAAGTATTAAAAAATAGTAATGGAAACCAAATTTATTATAGCCTTAACCCTGTTTTAAGGCAACCTAATGTGCAATTATATTTATATATAATAATAATGAAAAAAAATGTTTTTATTCGGCAAGCAGATGAATCAAGGTTATTTTTATTCGTATCCCGCACTATTAGTTTTTATTGCTAGATTAAATTTTAAAATACTGGAATCACTTAATTTTATTTATAAGAGTCATATCCGATTCTCTCCAAAAAGTCACTACATATCTTTGTTGAATCTGTTTCATATACCTAACTGTAACCAGTTTCCGGGAGTTCCTTGGCGCAACCTACGTTATAATTCTTGTCATAACTAAGACCTTTGTCAAAATTAGTAATGAGCGAGACCGGTCTTGGCCTTGCAGTCTTGGTCTTGGTCTTGCTGCAAGACCAAGACCGAGACCAGACCAAGACCCCTGCTTGCAAGACCAAGATCAAGACCAAGGTATGCAAGACCAAGACCAAGACCAAGATCAATGAGTGCAAGACTACGCAAGACCAAGACCGACATGCAACCTTGCTCTTTTTGCATTTTTTTTTAATATTAAAATATTTAATATTTATATTCAATATACAGATGTATTTCATACAGAAATGACAAAAAATGTGGCGAGAACTACCAAAAAAGGCAATTATTTAATGAGTAACAGATTTCTTTAATGAAATAATAATTAAATGGATCACTTTGTTATTTTGTACAGTTCTTTAAAAACGATAATGAGTAAATTAAATAACATTTTTTAAAAATAATGAGATTGTGACTTTATGGTCCGACAAAGCACGATATCTCCGAAACCGTTCACGACAGAGAAAAGCTGGGGGAAAAAAGTTATAAAAGCTGAAAATAACTTTTATATTCCTAATGTTTTTCTTTTCTTTTTAAATTAGCTATCCAGGAATGCCTCCTTCAGGGTGGATAAAAGTTTCAAAATCAGAAAACATTATTTTTTTTTCACACTGTAAAAAGTGGCACCTTTTAAAACTAAGATGTAATGTAAACGAGAAGAATTAATAAAAATATATTTTTCTGTCTATAGAATAATTTTTATACAATGAATTTTAATATCACTTCCGGTTTTGACAGAAAAGGCCAATGCTAATAATAATGACGTTTTTTTAAGTCAAAGACGAAAATTATCCTAAAAACCATTAGTTGACATTGTTTCTATATGTTACTCAATTTACAGCATAATATACAGGTTGGTGTTTTTTAAATGGATTTTTCGTCATATTTAATTTTAGGTTTAAAGCTTAAAATAAGGGAGTTTTCTTGAGTGGTAGTGGATTCTTCGGAAAATTCTGGAATAGAAAAAAATTTACATTTTGTCTATTTTTTCTATAATTTTTGTATATTTAGTTCATCATCATGAACGGTTATAAGAGATATTGAGCTTTGTCACACTACTGGGCCACCTTGTATATGCAGAATGTTTATAAAGTACTTTTTACAAAATTTGCACAGCAAATGTTTGATTAATCTAAAAATAAAAAGTTCATATGTACTGAAAGGATTCTTGTATAACTTTTTTTTATAGAACATGTTTATATGTTAGATTCATTTTCATGAATTTCACATCTGGTTGAAATTAAAAGTTTTTTTTCTGCTCACACAGTACATAGTTTTGTTTTTTTTAATTTTATATGTTTCTCCAAAGAAAATTTAAATAATTCCTATCACCAAAATGTTTCTATGTGCCACTTAATGTATAAAAACAGGTTGTGTCTCAATTCAACTAAAAATGAAGCATAAATAAATAAACCGCTACATTTAAAATATGCCTTTTAATTTTATATTTTAAACTTATGTGTAAGGTTAAAATTGGCATATTTTATAATTTTAATGCAGAAAATATAGTCTCCATCTTTATTTATTTTTAAGTATTAAAAAAATATATTTTACTCAAGATTACTTACTTTAAATTATAACTACCAAAAAAAAGCAAGACCAGAAAGACTCTTGCAGCAAGGCCAAGACCAAGACCAAGACCAAGACCAAGACCAAGACCAAGACCAAGACCAAGACCAAGACCAAGACCAAGACCAAGACCAAGACCAAGACCAAGACCAAGACCAAGACCAAGACCAAGACCAAGACCAATACCAAGACCTTAAGACTAAGACTAAGACCAAGACCAAGACCAAGATCAAGACCAAGGCCAAGACCAAGACCAAGACCGGGAGGTGCAAGACCAAGACCAAGACCAAGGCCAAGACCTTTCTTTGGCTTGCAAAACCAAGACCAAGACCAGGCTTGCAAGACCCAGACCCAGACTAGCCCGGTCTTGGTTTTGGGTCTACGCTTATCAAAAATCAAAAATCTGATATACCATCCTTAACAAGTATTTCTTCTACAGTTAGTTTTTCATCCTCCTAGTTGAAACTTTAAGTCCTGCTAGGTACATCATGACTTTTTTTTCTTTCATTACAGATTTGTTTCCAACGAATAATTATATTGGGTGATGAAATACCCCTTCGTCAAATATTTATTTTTTCACGCCAGTCTCTAGGCCTGGTTTAAAAAAACCATTTTAGGATAGTGCAAATATTACGGAGTAAACCAAAAATATTGTTTAGTTGATTTGAACAAAGTCACAACCAGGTTCTCTGTCGCGTTTACTATCACGATAAATGTCGTACAAACAACCAAATACGCAGAACACAGAATTAAGCACTATTTTAGTCGCTTATAATAATTTTAACTGTTGCAAAAATATTACATCAACAGCCACAGCATCCTACAAAAAAGCTCAAATATCTATTTAAAGCTGAAAAGTATTTCTAATTTTTTAACTTATTTACCTTGGGTATATCCTATACTAAAACCTACCTAAAATACTGCGTTAATGTTTTAAAATTGACTCTTCGTGAAAGAATAGTATCTGTTATTTTATCTTAAACAGAACATATTGCCTTACTGTTGACCTTACTTTCTCCATAAAGCTTTCCTTTGACCACCAAAAAAAGACCGGACAATTTTTTAAAGTTTTTTTTAATACTTTCCACCTTAAAATTTTTCTCCTAGTGACTTTTAATAGAGCAACACTTCTTTATTAAGAAAGTGTTTAAGCTGTAGCCACATAAACCTTTGGTTAAACCAAAATAAAGGAGGAAAAACTAAACTAAAGCAGAAAAAATACTTTTTGGGAAAAAAGGGTATGTATTAACAAAGGCATTTTTATTTAATAAGTAGAAAAAAGAAATCTAAACCATTCTTACCAAAACCAAGAAAGTTCATAACTTAAAACCAGAAAATAAAAAGTTATTTTTTGCTTGTTTTGCAGATAGCTTTCAGGTTGCAAGATGGTTTGTGCAACAGCCATTAAATGTGAAATTAAATCAAGATGCAAAAGGAATATTTGACACAAAATAAAGTGGATATTAATTTTTACTTAACAGCCTTTATTTTTTTTTTCATTATATTTGGTAGATATATTTTTAGGTACTCCCACCAATTAAAAAAAAACTTTAGACCTTTAATTTGTTTTGTACCTACTATTGATTTTGTTTTTGTTGGTTTATTGAATGCATATACATATATAAAATTTATTATTTTATATTTTTAAGTTTCCTGTTTTTGTAGATCGATTTAATTTTATTAAATTACCTTTTTATTTCGTAACTTTTTGCTGTAAGAAAAAACTGTAACCTTTTTTTGTAGCAAGTATGTAATGGTTTTCCTTAATTACTAAATATTTTTTAATGATCTATTTACATGCACTAGAATTTCACGAAGGTTTTAAGACGTTTTCCTTTTGACATGATATCCGTAACTCGTATCAATACCTTAGTCCATATCATAAAAAGTACATTTTAATAAAATTTTTACTTTTTCCTAAGTTAAATAAAACGTAAGCCAATAAAGGCACAAAAAGCCTAAGAGGCTGCGCTGCCTCAGGTAGAAGACAGCTTCCAGGGAAGAAGAAGAAGAAGAAAAAGAAGAAGCCAATAAAAAATAATGGTCACAATCCGATTAATAGTTTTGAAGAAGTGCGTGGACCAACATATATACGAACATACATGCTAACGTTTACTTACACCTATATTTTTTTAAAATATTTGTTTCAAAGCTTCACTAGATAATTATATGTAAATAAATTGCAGTTTCAAAGATATTACGTATATGTGTCACAGTAGTATTTTATTTTTTTAAAATTATGTTAAATAAGGCCAGCACGTTTCTTAAACATCACGCACAATGAATTATTTTTTAAGGTCACCTTAAAAAGTTATGTACGCAAAACTCATCAAAAATAAGGCTGGCCTTAAAAATAAAATTATAGCATCTTGCGATACCCTAACTGGTATTATTGTTTCACGACTAACAATAATAAGAAAAACTTTACCTTCGTTTTTTTTATTGTTTCATTTCTCTTATAAGAAAAATAAGTAAAAATTTACATCTTAGTAGTTTTTGAGGTTAAAATTTATTAAATTACATTTTTTCGCATTTATTATGTTATATTATATTACATTATACTATAATATTATATTATATTATATTATATTATATAATATTATGTTATATTATATTATAATATATTATATTATATTATATTATATTATATAACATGTTTTCGATAACTTCAACTAACTAGCTGTTAACGGTTTAGTGTGATCGAATGTGCACACGAGGACATCAAAATAGGTGCTCCTTGATGAGACGAGCATCTACTCGGATATCAAAAAAGGTTTAAAATGGTACCTGGAGTCAGCTTTAAATAAAAAACATATTTTTAGGTATTGAAATACATTTTTTTAAATTAAAAATGTACATTTTCCTACCTCTCTGTTAATTTGCGTACCCACAAGCTACTAATAATGAATGTTTTAATTGCTGCTTATGTTATTATTCTACTCGACATGTATGACATATTACTATGCAGTTTATATTACTTGTTAATATTCGTATTTATCAGTCTGCTAATTTTCAACTAATCAGAATAAATTATGAAACGCCATAACTAATCTCTTTGTTTGAAGAACGTTAGCACATTTATAAGCTGTACAGTCAAGGTTTACTTTGTTTTAATATTTGATACCATAAAACAGGTTCATACTCATACCCTATACATGGAAAATGAATTTTGCCTTAAGCATCTTTGCTTGTTCTACTTGGAAAATAACAACTTAACACTTATCGTGGTAACTTTTTTCCTCTGTAAATATTTTATACGTAAAATAAAAATTATACTTTTTCGAGATATATTATAACTACATTTTTAAACATAACAGTAATTCTTTGAATAATGATTGTTGTTATCTGAGAATAACACTGGTGTGTTAAGACAGTGCCCTTGCATACTGCAAAAAATATCTCTCAATGCTCCCCAGAGGTCTCTAAGGGTAAACGAATTATTTTCCTACCATTCTCAAACACAGGTAAGGGACAGAATTCACCTCCGTGCAGAATAATAAGAAATAGATTATTTTTCAAGGTCATTATTTCAAATAAAAGCTATATCAAAAAATATTTAAATCTATAGAGGTGATTTTCGGTACTTTGCCTTCTGTTTTTTTATCTGGGTTTTTAAATGTTTTTACCACCTTTGTAGTCTTTAGCATTAGTTTTAATTTTGATACCATTACATTTTTTAAGAAATGCTTAATATTGTAAATTTGTGGATACCCTAGTCCCCTAGTTGGTACTTACGTACCTGTTGTATCCCTTTTGTCTAGAAATAAATAACTAAATGAATAAATAAATAATACAACTACAAAAAAAATTAATTGGTCTGTACTTTACATACCTACGCTATATACAGTATGTCAGCGGATGCGGTTAACAAGAGGACAAATGGAGCAAAAATTAAAAGATACGAAAAAAAGTCGTTCCTGATAAAAAATTCTGCTTGTCAAAAAAGATAAACTACAATAAAAAATAGATGGTTATTATACAGGGCGTCTTAAAAATGCAAAAACATAAAATCAAACTACCCCTAATTGTCAAAAATTATAGAATAACAATTAAACCTTACGTTGGGTAAAAGTTGGTTTGGATTGGTTAATAAATGATTGTTTTATGCTTTGGAACACAACTTTAAAATATTGTAATCCCTAAAAATTAACCCTTTTTAGAGCTTAAAGTAAAAAAAATATATATTTACCCTAAAAAAATTAATAATACACCATAGTGATGTAATTTTAGAATACTGTTGCTTAAAATATGTACTAATTTCATTTCGCAATTTTTCGACCCTTATAAATCAACCCTTATTATAGCTTGATTAAAAAAAAAGATTTATCCCCAAAAAATTAATAGCTTGACAGGTTTAATTAATAATTAAAAATATTACTGCCTGAAATATTACCAACTTCATTCTTTTGCAAATTTTTAATCCTTAAAAACCACCCCTTACAACATTGCAATAAACCAATCTAATAGATATAAA
Source organism: Listronotus oregonensis (assembly GCA_019359885.1). Classification (NCBI taxonomy): domain Eukaryota; kingdom Metazoa; phylum Arthropoda; class Insecta; order Coleoptera; family Curculionidae; genus Listronotus; species Listronotus oregonensis. The sequence goes on from JAHBCN010013732.1 coordinate 15,848, forward strand.
TAGAAAAAGAAAGCAAATTACGCACAAAAATCATACCTGTAAAAGTATAAAGTATACCGGTTTTATAGAATATTATACTCCGAAGTGGGCTATTCGAATTTTTGAAAAAAAAGTTGATTGGTTTTTTGAACAGCTTCTTTAGTTTTAATGTTAAAAGGTTTTTTCGAAAACAATTTTGTAGGATTTTTTAAGAGCTACAAGGCTATGTAAATGAAATCCTTTTTAATCTCTTGGTTTTAAAATGGGATGAGTTTAAAGGGCTAGAATAAGGTGGTGCTCGCTCGCAAATAAAGGCTTTAAACGGCCATATCTGGCCAAATATTTATTGTACAATCTATAAAATGAAACGTCTTTGTTATCAAAAAGGCTAAAATTTGGTACTCCAGCGGTTTTTTCGTATCTCGAGTATTGCTGGAGTTATTTTAAAGAAAATGGCTATTTTTACGAAATTGCGAAAAATCATTTTTCACTTTAAGCTCCAATTTTTCTAAAACTAAGCATTTTAATTTTGTTAAACTTCTAGGATATATTAATAGTACATATATAAAAAGATTCGCAGAAGGGTTCAGATTCATTTTAATTAGGAGGGGAAATAGGGGGTTGTTTTTAATGATCATTTCGTAAAAAAATTAGGAACCGACCTTATTTTTATTATAAGTTTCTCAGTAGTGTTAGATGATATGTTTCTGACGTAATTAAATATTTAGGAGTCTTGTGTGACGCGTTATTTAGGGCGTGGCCAATACTATCTGTCAAATGTCAAATATCACCTGTCAAATGTCATCTGTCACCTGTCACCTGTCAAAAACCATGTGACTTGGAAAATTTAGCTTACGTGGATGAGTTGTATCTTAGGGTCTTACGCATGCGTTAAAAAAATGGCGGTGATCAAATGTCAAATGTCAAACCAAACGTCAAAACCATGTAAGAAAAGTTGGGTTACGGGGGATGAGATATTTGGGGCCGCAGCTTAAAAAAAATGGCGGTGATTGTCAAATGTCAAAACAAAAGTCCAAACGTCAAAACCATGGGGACTTAGAAAATTAGGTTCGTGTATGAGATATATTTTAAAGGCTTCTTGGTTGAAAAAATGGCACCGTCAAACCACCTGTCACGGGGTGATGGGGGCGGTTAAAACAAAGGTTTACTTTATTTTAAGCGGAAAAAATTTTAAGAAACTTCAAATTTAAACCCAACCGATGATCGGATGACGGTAAAATCGAAACGTTGTTTAGGATAATAGGGGTTTGGGTTATCCCAAAATTGAAAAGTTTTGGGTTTCGGAAAAGGAACCCCGATATAATGGGGTTTCAAACGTTGTTTAAAACATTTGAACTAAGGAATTATATTGTATGAAACATCTTTAACCATAAAAGGACAACAGCTGTTTAAAATAAATTTTAGAGATAATTAGGATTAGAAGGTGACCCTATATAAATTAATCATTGTGGTCTTGGCGCCTAAAGGAATAAAACTTAACAAAGATTTGTTAATCAATAATTTAAATCCCAAATTTGTCAAACCTAACATGTGAGGCCCTGCGCTTAGGCCTGGTGCTTAAGAGCAGAGGCAGAACTATAATTCATATACTGTTTTTCCAAATAACAGCCATGTATTTTCAAATAACAGCACTTATTTTTCAATATAGCCCTTTTCCAAATAACAGCCCTGTATTTTAAAAACAGCCCTGTAAAAATAACAGCACTGTTTTTTAAAAACAGCACTGTATTCAAATAACAGCCCTGTTTTTCCAAATAAAGCCCTGTATTTTCAAATACAGCACTGTTATTCAAATAACAGCCCTGTTATTTAAATAACACCCCATGGTATTTTCAAATCAGGCCCCTGTATTTTCAAATAACAGCCCGTTTTTCGAAAACCACCTGTATTTTCAAAAAAACGGCCCTGTTTTCCAAAAACAGCCCTGTATTTTCAAATAACACCCTGTATTTCCAAATAACAGCCCCCGTTTTTCCAAAAAACCCCGCACTGTATTTCAAGTAGAACCTTATCTAAAAGCATGCCCGATTTATTTCAAACTTTTTTGAGGAGACGGGGCGGGACTGGTCATCAGCTAATTTTGTATTTTCAAAATTATAATTTACAAAACGCTTTAGATATGTAAAGAGGCATATAAACCCCGGTGACCTAGGGGGCAAATTTTAGGCGGGACAGGGACTGTCTGTTCTATGACGCATGGGGTTTGTCTCTTTCTCTCTCTTTTGCTTTTTTTTTTTTTTTTTGGATTGGGAAAAGAGGACAAATAATTTATTCATATCAGGACGCTTTAATAAAATGAGGCTTATCAATGTCCCGGGACCTTGAGGTGGGCAACCTTATAACAGGAATATGACGTCACCGTGGTTTGTTTTCCTCCTTTTACCCCCCCACGATCGGGAGCGACGCGAGAAAAGGGGGAAGAAGACAAATCGTCACCTTGGGGGCAAACCACGATGACGGCGATGTCCGTGTCCCCCGTGGTCCCCGGGTTTGCCCCCAAACCCGGAATTGATAAGCCCCCACCCCCTATCTAAAGCGTACCTGATATGAATAAATAGGGTCCCGACTTCAACCAATCACGAAGAGGGAGAGAAGATTAAAGGCCAAAAAAAAGAAAAAAAGACAAACCCGATGACGTCATAGAACAGATGTCCCTGTCCCACATAAGGTTGCCCGCCCGGAGGACGTTGATTTTTTTCTTTCCCCGTATTGATATGAATAAATTATAACCCCTTTTTCCCTTCAACCAATTAACAAGCTTCGAAGCCTTTAGGGAAATTCCCGCCCTGTCTCCTTTTTTAAACTAAGATAAGATTAAAATTAAATAAGGTTATTAAAGGGGGGATTTGAAAAAAATTTTTTTTTAATACATTTTTTTGGGGCTGTTATTTGGAAAAAGGGTTTTTGGAAAATCGTTTTCGAAAAAGGGTTTCCGTTTTTGTCAGTGCCGTTATTAAAAAGGTGCCAAAAAAATATTTATTGAAAATACAGTGCCGTTATTAAAAAACGGTACCGTTAAATACAGTGCTGTTATTTGAAAATACATGGTGTTTTTTGGGAAAAAAACAGATAGAGATTATAAGGTTCTGCGCTTCTTTAAGCCCAGGCCTAAGCGCGGGCCCAGTTGGTTTGACAAGGGTTTTACCAAATTATTGACGTTAAAACTATTCTTTGGTTAAATTCCTTTTTGGCGCCAAGAAAATGATTAATTTACTATAGGGTCAAATCATTTAATCGCTAATTGACGTCTCTCAACTTTCCCCCTGTTGTGCCTTTATGGTTTGTTTCCCAATATATAATCCTTAGTTCGTTATGTATTAAAAACGTTCCATTTTAACCCCGCCCATTCCGGTTCCATAACCCGGCGGTATAACACCCCAAAATTTTCCTTCTGCTATGTATCCTAAACAACGTTTCGATTTCCCGTCATCCGCATCATCGGTGTTCAGGTATTAACCGATAACTTCCGAACCCTTTTTCAATTTTCGCGCAAATAAGAACATGCTAAAAACGTTTCGATTTCCCCTCCTCAGGTTTTGAAGTGAAGGCCCTGCCATTTTTAACCTTACCAAAAACCTCAAATAATCTCATTTCACGTAACCTAACTTTCACAAATTTTTTTAGTTTGACGACATTTGGGCATTTGATCACCGCCATTTTTCCGCTTTTCGTAAGAAAATAACCTTACACGTAACCTAAAACCCAAATCAATGGTTTTGGGCCATTTTTTAACGCATGCGTAAGAACTAAGATAATTTTATAAAAACCTAACTTTTCTTTAAATCACATGGTTTTGACGTTTGACGTTTGACATTTGACATTTGATCACCGCCATTTGTTTAACGCATGCGTAAGACCCTAAGATACAACTCATCCACGTAAGCTAAATTTTCCAAGTCACATGGTTTTTGACATATGACAGGTGACAGATGACATTTGACAGGTGATATTTGACACTTGACAGATAGTATTGGCCACGCCCTAAATAACGCGTCACACAAGATTCCTAAATATTTAATTACGTCAGAGATTTTAAGATATAAGTCTGACCCGGGTCAGGGTGATGGTGAACATATCATCTAACACTACTTTTCTCAATTCTCATGCTTTTGTTTTTAACAGAAAGGTTTTACTATAAACTTTAAAAAAGACCCTATATGTTTTTCTGGAAAAATGACAACTTCTCCCGCTATTTGGCTTTGAATCTTTCAAATTTAGCATTTGACGAACAAAACCTAACCATTAACAAGCTTTTTTTATAAGCTATAATTTTGCTTTTTACAGTTTTTTTGATAAAAGGCATATTTTTAGAGTTATTCGGGAAAAACCCATTAAAAACGTCGATTTTTTCGTCGAAAAACTTTTACTTTCGATCGCGAATAACTCGAAAAATATTAATTTTACGAAAAAAATGTATGGAACCTTTTTAAACTTAAAATTACTTTCTTTATCGATTTCTGTAGTTAAAATGTAATAAAAAATTTCCACCCCCAAGATGGGGTGGCAACCACCCCCAGGATAAAAGCACACCTCGGCATAATATAATCTTTGATCCTTGGGCTATTCCCTTCCGTGAAAAATCAGGTAAATCCAGACAGGACAAAAAAATTCTTAGCCAAAATGCCCCATTTCCTGTATTAAAGGTTTTGAGTTTACATTTTTGTTTACTAATAATTAAACTAATATACACAGCATGCCAGAGATTACTGTAGTTCTAATATTGGTGTTAAATATTCTATATACTATATTCCATAAAGCCTAGTACAGTTTATGAAAAACAAACCTACTTCACTATTAAGTAAATATTTTTTTTCAATAAAATTTTTTATTTGTATACGATTATGAGAGTAACTGCAGACTTTCGTATTAAAAATGTTGCGCATTTTTTAAACAAAAATAAACTGAATATTTTTAGTATCTCGCTAAAACTCATAACGAGCAAGGAGCCATTTGGTCCATTAAGAACGTAGCACTTGCTGCACTAAAAAGGAATTAAACCGAAATAAAAACTTTAACTCCAAATGTTTCTAATCAGGAGCAGTGTCAAATGACCCAATTTCAAATTGCGAATATGGCGGTAATGGCTCGTTTATTACTTTTATTTCTTAGGAAAATAGTCCTAAAAAGTCTGCATTTTTTCTAGAAGTCAAAAGTTATTTAACCCTAATAATTTGTTGCAGAGCATTGCGTGGGTGTTTTAATAATTTAACAACAAAAATTTGCTATTATAGCAGCTGATAATAACTTGGCGGAAATTTATTAATATTTTGTTATTTTTTTTTTATAATTATATAAACTACAGTGTTAAAAGCAATATATTTTTGGTTACTTATTGTGCTTTAAACCTTATGTTTTGTTAACCCTCGAATGATATCGATATTTGGTGATCTTATATTGGTATCGATACGTATTTTTTACTGCATGTATTACAAATTATGTTTGTGTGTATTTATAGATTAAACATAATAATTAAATTAATACAATTATTTTTTAGTAAAAGGTAAGGTATTTTTTAAAAGCAAAATTACAATAAGAAAATATAATTCGTATAGAAATACTAAAATAGGTATTTTAAAATGACAAATGAGTACAAGTACAACTTGTGCACATCTTTCTTTTTCTTTTTTTTTATTGGGCATCACACACAGGTTTTCTGCATCTTAGATAGTAAGTGGTGGTCATCCTTCTTTTTGAAAGGGCACAAATGACAGTAGCTTAAGTAAGCTTTTTTGTTTTGCTTTTTTTATGTTTCTTCCTTTAATTTCTCTATTATTGCTCTAAAAGGTCTACTAAAACGCGGATTTTAAGCTAATCAGTGAGGTGCCAAGCTTAATGGTACGTTATCGTGTTCTCTATTTTTGTTAGTCCGGATTTTTGTCAGAGCAGTAATACATTTGACTCCACCTCAACCAGCGGTCAGTCTGGATCACTGCTACCTTCGACTCACTTTCTTTGTCTAAATACTTTCTATTGAAAGTAGCCTTTGTTTTGATTTTATCATTTTCCTATAATAGTTTTTCTAGCTCTTTATCTGTTAAACTTTGACTTCTTCTTTTTAAGGTGTCTATTTGCTGTGGATGTGAGCTATTACATTGGACCATATTACTTTGTTCCCTGCCACTCTAAATAGACCTGTGGATGTCATTCCAGTCCCTTTGACCCTCTATCTTTCCTTGTAGGATAAGTTAAAGCAGGTAGAATTTTTCATTTCGCATAATATGTCCAAAGTACTCCATTCTTCTGCGTTTGACGCTTTTACGATATTCTAGTTCCCCACCGATCCGTTGAAAGGCGGTTTCGTTTGATACGTGACGAATTCATGGGATTCTAAGTTTGAGATGTGGTAGCACTACATCTCAAACGCATCTATGCGTTTAGATGAGGCATCGGTAAGGGCCCATGTTTCTGCCGGGAGAGAGTACAATGACATAACATCTCAAAATCCTGATTTGATTCTGGATATTGAAGGATAGGTTGCGGAGTATCTTGATTGATTGATTGATTGAGGAGTATCTTACGCATCATATTGAATACACCCCTTGCTTTTTCGATTCGGCATCTTATTTCTAGAAAGTGGTCCCAGTCCTTACTTAAAGTGCAGCCTAGGCCTGTGACTGTCTCGGCCATTGTAAGCGCTACATTGTTGGCAGTAAGCTGTAGGTTGCCGACATCGTTCTTACTGACAATTAGCGTTTGTCTCTAGTAGTTTATCTTCACACCATATCTGTTGCAATCAGTCGCTACACGATCCTCTGAAATCCTTCTGCAGTATTGGCTATAGGGACTAGATTGTTTAATAGTTCTCCGTTTATTACAAGCCCATCATCTATGTTGTCCAATGTTTCCTTAAGTAGATGATCCGAGTACAAACTTTGACTAGATATACCTTGGTATCGATACGTAAAAAGTATATATGTTTAGGCGCTTATTAGTAACAACACGTATAATTTATGAAATAACTCGCAAACAACGTTAGGTACTACCAATACAACGCCTACGCCAAACTAGCTGGTTTAGCGATTCACTGTAAAGACTTTTAGCTAACCATAAGTGGCAGGTCAAAAAAATTTAGAGACGAAGAACTTCCTAGTATGAAAATAAATACCTTAACTACGTAATTTTTACGTACGATACCATTTAAAGGTTAAATTTACCTGACGTCCGTTACTTAATTTTTTTAAAATTAATTTCTATACCCATTAAACCCCATGTAATTCCAGATTTTACCGTACCCCATAGTATTGAAGGGCCCCTGTATACAAAAAAACCCAAAGATAGGTCAAGACCTTGATATAATTTATAAAATAATATTGTAAATTACTTGTACTGGCGCCCTGTTAACATCAAAATTACCAGATTATATAATATATCTGACTAGAAAGATTTGCATGCGTAGCATTCAGGGAGAGAAAGTATTAATGAGCCCCCTGTATCTCATGACTTGGGCTGAGTTTAGTCGTGGCATAAACTTCAATAGCTAATAAGTTTATTGAAGGTAACGGAAAGTTCTATTGCTGTGACTTTATCTAGTTACACACTAAATTTCGCCTTATATGTAAATAAAGAGCAAAAAGGTGATTTTAGTGTAGCTTTCGAAGAAATTAAAAAATTTAAATGCTGCTTTTTAGAATTTTACTGTCTCCAAGGTTAGCTGCTTTCGTTTTGTGTCACAAGCGTTTCAGCCATTGTCAAGAACAAATTTCTTTATGGAACCTAGACGCGCGGTAGTGCACCGGGCCAAGTTCCGGCCTAATGCTCAAGTGTGTTTATTGTACACGAAATGTTTCAGGTAATTTTCCCTCACTTCATAACTTTGGTCCCGTAGCACACAAAAATGTAAAATTTGGTATGTAATGATCTCGGAGATATTCAGGGGCACTTACGGAAGGGGTAGAAATTTGAAATTTGGTATGAAAATAGGTTTTGGCACACAAGTGGAGGAAACATTCTAAAAATTGCACATTTTTATTCGAAACACACCGAAACGGGGCCGTAATACCGTACATTTAGAGGGTGTTCTAGAATTTTAACAAAAACAAAAAATTTAGGTAGGATTTTATTTACTTAATAAGGAAAA
>JAHBCN010013733.1:0-23972 GCA_019359885.1 Listronotus oregonensis
AAACAAGAGCAATTTATCATATTTCGTCTCAACAATTGGGACAGGTGTGCCTTGTACTATATTTCGATCCTCAATTTTAAGAATGTTTTAATATTTGGGAAATTACGATAAATTGGAGTTATTACTTTTGCCTGCATTTTACTTAAGATGCATCTTATTTTTAAAAATTTAAACTTGCGCTTTTAGCGAATCTACGTGATTCTTAATAAAAAGATTTTTAATTACAATACAGGGTGTTCCATTTATAAGAAAAATGATAAGCCAAATATAAAAATGCCTTTTGCATAGAAAGCAGAAGAGATAGGTATAGGAAACCCTAATATTGTTTTAAAGAAAATTTAGTTCCGCGTCAAAATAGGCCACTAAATACAGGGTGTTCCATTTTACTTAAGGAAGTTATTTAATAAAATGTGTGTCCAAACTTTGAGGCAATTTTTTTCAACACTCTGTATAATATTAAGGTAAAACTTTTATGAATAGTTAACTTAAACCTTGAGCTAAACAATAAATTTAATTACGAGCAGCTCGTTGTAGGTTACAGGGTGTAAACAATTTTTAAATTATGGTCTGTATTTTTAAATTTCTCTAAATTTCTCAGAAACGGTCAGTTTTAGGTATAGGAAATATTACAATAACTTACCTTTATTTGGTCTATAGTATCTAAAAATATAAAAAAATATGGAGTGTTCCATAAGAAAAAATATAACTTTAATATGTACTTTTTTTGGTCACCCTGTATATTTCAAAATAATTTTAAAATATGCTCCTCATGGACCCACATGTGACCGTGCTAAAAGTTTTTTCCCAACTCGTTTCATTTCTCATAGAAAAACCGAGGCGAATGTGGTGGGCCACCCTGTATAATATATCTTCTTTATTATTTAACCCATCAAAAATATTTATATTACTTCTTATGAAGACAATTTAGAGAGCTGTATTTTTTGTTTTATAAAATTTCTTATATCTCTTATAGTTTTTAAGATATTAACGATTAATTTTAAAATTTAAAACGTCAATATCTCAAAAACTATAAAAGCTACAAGAAATTTTATCTGACATGAATTATGTATTTTTACAAGACCTTTAATTTAAGCTATATAAGCTGTTTGTCTAAGAACACCAAACTAATATTTTAGAAGTTTTTTAAAAAGTGTACCGTTTAATTTTTTGAGCAGTGTGTGGATTAGATGCTATTGACCTTAAGGGAAACATTTTGGTAAATTTGCTTTTTGGAATTTCCAAAAAAAGACAATTTTTTTGGGGCCCCCAACAGAAAAAAATGTAAGGTTCTGTGGCGTCTTGTTCAAATTAGAGTTTTTTTGTCTTATTTTGATATTTATCGATTGTTTTCTTAACCAATCTCTCACTGTAGCCGTTTTGCTTAAAATCCCTAGCTATACTACTTATTTCGACTTGCAAAGATTCCTTACTGTTAAATAAGGTCACTGCGCGGTTATATAGTATGACTTCTTGCTTCATTTCGTTAGAGTGATTGGAATTCTGGTGTAAATATTGTCCAGTGTGGGTAGGTTTTCTGTATACCGAGGTTTGTATGTGTCCATTATTTCGTTTGACTAAAACGTCGAGAAAAGGTAGAGACGAATTTTGTTCCTTCTTCATCGTGAATTTGATACATGGTTGAAGACAATTTAGATGTTTTAAGAAACCTTCAAGTTCTTCGTCATTACCTGTCCATACAATAAAACTATCGTCAAAATCTTTGGTAAATTTTTCTCATTGACGCGAATAGTTTCTAGTATCTATTTGGTTAGTCTCACTTTTTAGATAAAATATTTTGAAAATTCTACTTAAAATAACCATGGTAGCTCCTTCTTAGTCTTGCATTTCTAATATAACTTTTCTTTGCACACTGTATTCTACCTTTTATATCGAAAATAACAACCGTACAGCTAGCGTCGTAAAATACATATTTCTCACTTTTTGACGCCCTGCGCATACATTAAAATCGAACGATTTTAGTTTTCCTGCATAGCGTAGGAGTTACTGCAGACCAATCACGTTCAATATGCAAAATGGGCGTGTGCCTTTCCCCGTCCTGCTAGAAAGCAGGCATCAGCCAGCGCCTACTGCGATATCGATATCATTTTATTATGTAAACGAAGGAGCGCGACGAACCGATGCGGATGTCGATGTCGGGTGATTTTTTATTGGAAGGAAAAAGAGCACAGAATTTAAAGTTTTTTAAAAAGTTTTATATAAAAAAATCTAGGAATAAGATTTTTAAGACCTTTAAATATTTGTAAGTATGGAAATTTACTGAGGTAACCTACCACCCAGTTTTAAAAGGTATAGTGTAGTCGAGAAGTGTGTTTCCCGCGAAAAATAGTTAGAAGGCTTCAAAAATTATGAGCAATACCTCATTCGACGCGGAATGGAAAAATGAAAATGGCGTTTTGAGGATTTTTTCTGCCAATAAAAATTGCAATTGTTATTAACAACAAATAAAATAAAAAATGCCATTTCGATTTTTGATGATAAATCCCGGGAAAACCCTAGGAAATAACAAAATTGCAAAGATGATCCTTGAAGGGAGGAAATTTCCGATAAAAGTTTTTCTCGGAGTTATTCTCATTATTTATAATTTTAATTTAACGCTGAAAATGGGCCTCCGGGCGACATTTTTTGGGTTTCACGGGGGGCGTCAAAACTGAGTACGTCAAACTAAATAATATTTTTTGGGTATTAAATATTAACTAAAAAATTTTTAAAAATTATGATTTTATTCCCATTGAAAATTTAACTTAAAGTTACTTTTTTAACAAGTTGGACAATTGTCAATTAACAAAATGGTTTCGAACTGTCGTCCTCACTGTAAGTAGAGTAAAAAAAATGCTTAAATAATTTTCGTATAATTTTTTCGCTTTGTGAAGCCCTTTTATTATACATATCTACTTAGCAAGATAACGCTATAAAAGTTTTAAAAAAATTAACCCTTTGTTTATAGAAATAGTTTCATACCTTTAACAAAAAATGAAAAATCAGAGTAAGAAAAATACATTAGAAAATTAACTTTTTTTAAATTTGTCACTTCTTCCTGTAATAGTTGGCTTTTTGTACATCTTTCTTATAAGTTATGTTGTATTTATCCTGATGATTACCATTTCTATGGCAGAAACAGGTCCTTCTTTCTCTAGAGATCAATGACTTATCCTTGAAACAACAGGGCAATGTTTTATTTCTCTCTATACAACACCACAGAATATGGACTACTTCCTCAACTTTGAAATGTCATATCTATGTAACTAGTAATACATGCTTTACCCAGGCACTGTTTTAAAGGTCATAAAATCGGTTTTCTTTTTCATACCATACTGTCTATAACAAAACCCATAGGAAAAAAAATTGTAACAAAGTCTGAAGAAAAACTTTAATAATTGGAAAAAAAACTATTAGAGTAGCCAACTTTGAAAATTCATATTTCGTGTACTAGAAATCCTAAATATTTCTACCAAACAACTAGTGATGAGCAAAGCAAGACCAAGACCAAGACCGGGCTAGTCTTGGTCTTGGTCTTGTGCTACTGCAAGAATGCTGGTCTTGCTTTTTGGTAGTAATAATTTAAAGTAAGCAATCTTAAATAATATATATATATATATATATATATATATATATATATATATATATATATATATATATATATATATATATATATATATATATATATATATATATATATATATATATATTTAATATCAAATAAATAAAGATGAAGACTATATTTTTTGCAGAAAAAAATTTTAAAGTATACCAATTTAACCTTACATGTACATCTAAATTATTTGTTTAAAAAAGGATATTTTAAATGTAGGGTTTATTTATTTATAACGCTTCATTTTAGTAATAGGAAATATTTAAATTTTCTTTGAGGAAGCATAAAAAATTACAATACTGAGTACTCTGAGGGCAGAAAAAAAACTTTTAATTTCAAATAGATGTGAAATTTCCATGAAAATAATTCTGATATGTAACATTGGTTTCTAATTAAAAAAAAAAGGTATTTAGAAAGCTTTTCAGTTCAAATAAACTTTCTATGTTCAAATTAGTCAAACATTTGCCGTACAAAGTTTGTACAAATACTTTATCAACATTCTGCATATACAAGGTGGCTTGATAGTGCGACAAAGATCAATATATCCGAAACCGTTCATAATGGTAAAAAACTGAATATACAAAAATTATAGAAAAAAGGGCGTAAAATGTAAAATTATTTTCTATTTCAGAATTTTCCAAAAAATCCACTACCACTCAAGAAAACTTCCTTATTTTCAGCTTTTAACCTAAAATAGAAAAATTATAGCAAAAAATTAATTTAAAAAAATCGCTTCCCTGTATATTATGCTGGAAATTCCTGAGCTGTCATATAGGTATAATGTCGACGTAAATGGTTTTTTATATATCATTTTCGGTTTTGACAAAAATGACGATATCATTATACTTTTGGCATTATTTTGACTTTTCCGTCTAAACCGGAAGTGAAATTTAAAATCCATTTATATAAAAAGTATTCCTATAAAAAATGACAAATATATTTTTTATTAAACCATCACTTTTACATTTATATCTTAGTTTAAAGGAGCAATCTAATGATGCCACTTCTTACAGTGTGGCACAAAAATAATGTTTTCCTGGATTTTGGAACTTTTTGATCCAGTAAGTGGCATCACTAGATACCTCATTAAAAAAAGCATTAGGAATAGGTAAGTAATTTTCAGCTTCTATAACTTTTGTACTCTTAGTTTTTCTCTGTCGTAAACGGTTTTGGAGATATCGAGCTTTGTCGGACCATTGAGTCACAATCTTATTATTTTTGAAACATGTTACTGAATCTAGTAGTTATCGTTTCTAGATAATTTTATTAAAAAACGAAGTGATCGATTTAATAATTATTTTATTAAAAAAACCTGTTACTCATAAAATAATCGCCTTTTTAGGCAGATCCCGACACATTTTTTGTTATGTCTGTATGAAAAACCTCTATATATTGAATACAAAAATTAAATATTATAATTTAAAAAAAAGTGACAAAAGTGCAAGAGTCTTGCCGGTCGGTCTTGGTCTTGCGTACTCTTGCACCCTTCGGTCTTGGTCTTGGTCTTGGTCTTGCATACCCCGGTCTTGGTCTTGGTCTTGCAAGCGAGAAGGCGGTCTTGGTCTTACTCTCGGTCTTGGTCTTGCTGCAAGACCAAGACCAAGACCGCAAGACCAAGACCAGTCTCGCTCATCACTACAAACAACGTTTTAGAGAACATAACAACAACTTCTTTTCCTGTAAAGCAATACTATACCTTCATTCACATGGAAAAAAGTTATGAGTCAAAATTAAAAAAAAATGCATGTTTATGTTTGTTTTTGCTTCGTTTTTTAAATATATGTCTATCAAAAAAAAATTTTTAGGGTTAACCCTATGACACTTCGATAGAAAATTTAATTTTAAATAACATTTTTATAAACGTATGTGTACAAAAAGTGCATAGAATTAGAGTTAAAATTAAAACACTAAAAAGTGGACAAATTCACTCCTATCTCAAATTGCACCCCTTCAAATGGTAGCACGCCGCGGTTTTTCCTTATTTTAGAATCAATTGAACGTATAAAACAAAAAAAAATGTCCATTGGGTAGGAGAATATCTACTGCCCTTTAAAAATGACGCTAAAAAAAAGTTTAGGACTTTTTGTCGGATCGAATGATATGTTGACTAAGAGCATAGATGCACATTTTCGTCTCTGGTTAGGGGCCATCCATAAATTACGTCACACGAATTTCATGATTTTTTGCCCTCTTCCCGTCCCTGTCACAATCATCACATTTGTAAGACCCCCTCCACCCTAGTGAGACGTCACATATTTTCCATCTTAACATCAAACCAGTAATTTATTTTTTACTTTCATTAGAAATATTTTTTAATAGAATTAACGTCAAATCAAATTTCGTCAAATTCAAATTAACGTCATTTTAAATTTTAAATATTTGACAAAATAAAAAAAAAAAATTCTAAAGATTTTCGTTTACATTTAAGTTTTGCGTTTTAATAATTTAGATTTTTACATGTGATGTCACAAAGCTGATGACCCCCCCATACCCCTTGTCATACAATGTCACAATCCTCTACACCCCTCCCTCCTCCTTAAGGTGTGATGTAATTTATGGATAGCCCCTAACCTAATAATAAGTTTTTGTAAATTTATCAACATTAAATATATTTTTTTGGCAGCTGATGGAGCCCTTGCAGGTCGATATAACCCATTTTAGGTATCATCGGCTTAAAGCCAGGCTATGCAATAATCCCAGAAATGAGCCTAAATTTTGCCTGTAGAAAGTCCAAGTCATTTAATAAATGAAACAAGATAGCAGAAAATTTTTTTTTGATAGGTATTGTCTTGGTAAACAAATAAATTAAATGTAAGCAGCAATATTTTACTAAATACCCAGTTTAGTTTAATTCCCCAAACCATTTTTGCGAATTAAAAAGGACAGTATATGCAGGACATATGTTTTCAAAATATATGGGTATCAAACAAGGCCTAATTGGGGATCTTGGCCCTTATTCCATAATGAAAATGTTTAGATTAGACAGATACAGCCAGTGGTGTACATTTTCAGGGCTTTGTTACAACTAGAAACCAACCCTAAAATGTTAGTGTCTTCATGTGTATTTCAGTCACTTTATCACAGCATAAGATCACTGTTTGCGTATTTAAAGCACATGTAAAAAAAGTATTGTAGATGACCTTCTAGCTTTCCCAAATGAATTCTTGGTTTAGTGCTGGCACTAACTTTACTTTTTTAAACCAATAATCTTCCCTCTTTCACATTTAATTCCATTCCAATTTTGCTAATGATGGTATCCCTAACTCTAATTATTTAGTATCTTAAGTCAGCTTTTAAGCCTAATTTGCAGCATAAGGTATGCATCTTTGATAGGATTTTTAACTGATATTAATTTGGGGCTTAAAACACATGTCCAGTTTAGAGCCGTAGAAACCTAATCATGACTGCTGGCTCGAAAAATGTTTGTCAGTAGCAAAGCTGTCAAAGTACTCTTAAATAGTACTTCAAGTACAAGTACCAAGTTTTTGATTTTTTAAAAATTACTTCAAGTACAAGTACCAAGTATTCATTAAAATGTACTTGCATTTTCAAGTAAATTGAAAAAGTACTTGAAGTTCCACACAAGTATTTTACTTGAAGTAAATCCAAGTACTTGAACTAAAACAAAGTACTTGAAATACAGCAAAGTACTTGAAGTAAACCAAAGTACTTGAAGTAATTAAAAGTACTTCAAGTAAAACAAATTATACGTGAGTTTTTTGTAAGGAAGTTAGAGGGTTTATTCCTCAAAACGGGGTTTTCCAACAACTCCTAAAAGCTTTAAGGACTGAGCGCTACGTCATTGGAAAGTAGGCCAGTCGGTAAAAACTATAGTTAGGAAAACAAGTGTTGCTAAGTGTCCCGTTTTAATTCGGGATCTTATGCATCCAATGCCCGAAATAATGTAAAATTTCGTATGTAAATTTATGGCAACAGGCCTACAATACCGTACTCGGGTGAGCGCTTGGGCCTTGAACTATTATAAGAAATATTGGTTTTTCCCAAAATCTTTTTTCCCTGTGGTTGCCAACGGGTTGGCGTTGGCACCCGTTGGCATCCGACACATCTGTCAAAAGCAAGTGTTTTCATATGGGTGCCTACAGCAGGTTGTTTTCACCAGACCAGAGCACTTATAATTTTTACGTTGACACAAGACCGATTTAAAGGACAAAAAGTCTAATTCTCAGTAATAGTTACACTTGTCTCGCTGTTGGATCCAATTTAAATGAGCGCCGTAATGCAATACAATAGAAACAACAGCGGTTGCGCGTATTTCTTGTTTTAACTTGTTTGTACGATTATATAAGGCGTGTAAATTCGAGTACTTGGTTAATATTTTACTTCAAGTGCTTTTTATTTACTTAAAGTATTGTTTTTACTTTAAGTACCTTTTATTTACTTAAAGTGCTTCTTTTTTACTTGAAGTACTTTTTTTACTTCAAGTACATCGTAATACTTCAAGTACTTAAATAAATACTTCAAGTAATTTACTTAGTCAAATCAAGTAAAAATCCAAGTATTTTCATAAAAACTAATCAAGTACAAGTACTTCCCAATAAAAAGTACTTAAAGTAAAATACTTCCATATAGCAAATGGTAATTTTATCTCGTATTTCTTTTATTTTAATTTTAGTCATTTTCTAAAGCATAGTACATAAGGGAATATCATTATTATTTTTTAAATTTAGAAAGAAAAAAATATGGCCCTATTTAATAGTCGGTGAATAACCCTGTACATTTCACTATTTTTTTATTTTATTAAAATAGTTTTATGTTACGACTCTGGCTGATAGCTTAATTTCAGATGTCACACGGTAATATCCAACAGTGCACAATAATATAAAACAGTTAAAGTTAGCATTACCATACGGGTCTTATCTAACGAGATCCATCTAGACTAAATTAATAGTTATTGGTTTTCTAGGAATTAAGAACCAAAACTCGAAAATTCATCTGCAATATGCAACATTTAAACATATAAATATGAATTTGAAAGAATTACAAATACTTATCGGAAATTAGATAGGAGTAGTTCCAATGGAGAACTCAATAAAATAACTTACATTGGCTGGAAAATTTGAAATTATAATTTTGTAGTTTATAGTGTTAATACCGTTAAATATTTTAAGCGGTTTTTTATATTAATGTCAGTTTCTTTCTCTTATTTTAAGTTAACAAAATTAATGTTTTTGTTACATTTCTGACTTTTTCCAAACAGCCGAGAGCGAAGGACACATGTTTCATAAATTGTTTGATTCAGGTAGAAATCTTCCATGTTTGTTTCTACAGAAAACCTGAGTAAGTAATCAACTGAGAAAGGAGGGACTAAACATAGACCTTCCAAATCAGCCATAGTTGCCTTTACCAAAAGGAGAAATCTAGAGGGCTTAGGATCCCTGATCCTACGAGGTGAAACAATCAAGATTGTGGGAGAGGTAAAATATTTGGGTGTCATCCTAGACTCTAAACTTACCTGGAACCATCATCTTCACAAAATAAGAAAGAAAGCGGAGATTAATCTTATGTTAATCAGATGCGCTCATGGGAAAACATGGGGCCTTAAACCAAACATGGTCTATTGGTTATACACCTTGGTGGTAAGGCCTATAATAACAAATGCATCACTGCTATGGTGGACAAAAATGCAACAAAGAACTGCTGTTACAGAACTGGCCAAGATACAGAGACTTGCTTGCTTAGCTATAATTAAAACAACCCCAACAGCAGCCAAGGGGTGTCTCTTAGAGCTTCCACCACTTAACCTCATAGTAATGGGAGAGGTTAGAATGAGCTACTTTCGACTGCAACAGAAACCAACTAGTGTCTACGCTAGTTTGGGGCACAACAATATAAAAAGTCAGGTTGGCGGTAACATCTTGGATGAGAGAACAGACCAGATAATTCCTCAAAAACTTAACAAAAACTTCGAGGTAAAAATTCCAGATCGAAGTGAGTGGCAGCAACCCGATCTCCCCGGCACGGTTGGGGTCATCATCTGGTATGCGGATGGTTCCAAAACCGAGCAGGGAACTGGAGCGGGCGTATACAGTGAAATGAGGAATTCACAATTCTCCATTCCACTAGGTTACACAAAGTTCTTATAAAAACAAGCGGATCATATTGTGTGCGAATGCTTTACATTCGCACACAATATGATCCGCTTGATTTTATAAGAACTTTGTGTAACCTAGTGGAATGGAGAATTGTAATTCCTCATTTCACTGATCCCCCTCAGTTCCTGCTCGGTTTTGGAAGCCATCCGCATACCTGATGACCAACATGTCACAAAATACAGGCATTATTTGGGCAACCGGAAATGAGCCCACAGGAATATATCAACCAACCAGTCTCGGGGTTATGCAGACTTACAGAAGGAACAAGATTAATGGGAGGATTGATATAAAAGATAATGGGAGATTATGCACAAAAAGCCCATGAGGCTGCGCTGCCTCCGGTAGTTAATAAAGACGGCTCCCAGGGAAAAAGAAGAAGAAGTAATCAACTGATTGCCTGACCTCCCTGGGTACACCAGGTACTGCGCATACAAGAAGTACGAGCAACTTTTATTTTCATAGTTACCAATAACACAGGTCCACAAAAAAGTGGTGTGTGCTGAGTGTTGGACTAAAATTTTTTCGGCTGATTTTTCGCTGAACACAAATCTAGGTCAAAATGGAAGGTTAAACAGCACAAAATCGAGAAAAACCAATACGGCACATTTACCGGCAGAAACCTGCTATCCACGGAATTTGTGGACTACGACTATATAAACTATAAGTGATACAGTTTGTTTACTATTTTATTTATATTATATATATATATATATATATATATATATATATATATATATATATATATATATATATATATATATATATATATATATATATATATACACCTTTGTTTCGAATGGTCTTTGTTGGCCCGTTTCTAACAAACCATTTTTTTACACCTTTTCTGTATGCGGAGTACTTGTTGTATATACCTAGGTAGGTCAGGCAATCAGTCGTGCTTAGTCATTTATTCTAGCAAAGAAAATAATAGCTAATTAGCTATTATTTTCTTTGATTCTAGCTAGCCAACCATATGAAATCTCCACCTGAATCAAAAACCTCATGAAACATGTGCCATGGGCTCTTTTTTTATCTAAGCGATAGAAAATTTAGTGGCTATTGCAGATGATCAATGTTCTTGCTTTGATTAAATGCCTCTTTTGAGTCATAAAGCATTTACCTTTTTTACCTATTGACAGAAATAACAATAACCATACTCTAGATTGTTCAATAAATATTATAACTCCATAGGAAATCCGCCATTTTATGTTTTGAAATCCATTGTATGTTTTGAAATACATACATTTGAAAGTGCTTTTAAATAAATGTTCCACATTGTTTTTGTCTTTCCAAAAATGTCTTTGCTCTTCAAAAATTAAAATATATTTTTTTGGTTTTCTGTTGCAATATTTATAAATAAAATTAGACGTGCTAACTAAAATTTCGGAGATTAGAAAAACGTTGAAAAAATGTTAAAAAATTATTTTAGGATCTAACCCTAACCACAACTAACCACAAAACTTTTTTAATGTTATTTTTTTTGTGTTCAGATGATTTATAAACTTCAATCTAATCGCCGTAATTCTAATTAGTGATGTAAATGTAATTAGTGCTGTAAATATTTTCAGTAAAAATATTTGAATGGAAATATTGAAAATATCGTTTTAACCATCAAAATAAAGATTTTGATATATTTCCTTTATTTTTGTGCAGTACAAATTTTACACTAGAAAAATAATCTCCTAAAAAAATCTTATATTAATTAATATTTATTACGATTACGAATAATAAAATCTCGTTCTCGGGGATTCACCGATTATTTCCTGTTGGCTATTGCTTGCTTTAGAAGAATTTTAATTGCACTTTCATGAAGACGACATTGATGCTGAATATAAAATTATTTTAGGGTGTGAATGATATCGATAAAGATACGCCTCTTGATCAAGTTGCAAAACTTATGTCTTGTGGTCGTGTGTAATTACTTTTTTGGAAATTTCACTGTTTTCTTTGTATTTTTAATACTTAAATTTTTATTTATATTAATGTTTTTTGCGTTTTAATTTTAAGATGAGAATTCCACTCATGTATAAATAACCCCATTTAAAATGTTAAAAGTCGAAATGTGCTATCGGATAAAAGAGAAAAAGCAACTGGATAAAAAAAATCGATAAGTTTACGGTTCTTTCAATCGTGTCTTCCATTATTACCTCAGTAGGGACTGTATTTTATTTTGTTGATTAATTATTATTTTGCTTTTAACTTAGTTTCATTCGCGCAATTGTCTTACCAAATACCATTCGTAGATTTTGAGTCAGATACTTTTTGTCTGGTTTCGAATTTTTCGGAAATTAAACTTGTTTCTGGCCAAATCTGACCATTTATGGTATTACCTAGGATCAAATTTTATTTAATGTTTTGGTTTTTTTCAGTTTCTTTTTCTATATTGCCAATAATTCCAGGTATTTCTAAAGTTTCCTGATATATTTTCAGAAATATTTCCAAATATATTTTTCCGGAAATTTTTTAACACAAATTCCAATTAATCAGGTTTATTTTAGGTTTAAATATTGCAATAGAAAACATAAAAACATATTTTTATTTCTAAATAGCAAAAACATTTCCGTCCTATCGGACCAATAGCATCTGGTATACATTTGATGTCAGTCCCATCTCTAAGTTTTTTAAGTAAAAATTTTCGAAAATCCTAGACCCGCTACTGATCTAAACACAATTAAAATGCAAAAGACAACAGCCCAACGAAAATAAATAACCCAAAAAAAATCTAAGTTTGCTAATTGGTACTTTTAGACAAGCACGTTCCCGTGCTTTTTTCTTCCTATCCCGTTGTTTCAGTAATATATGAATGAAAAACGCCTTTTTCGTACCTTTCGTACCTCATTTACAAACAACACGTTTATTTTTTTTTTTTTTTTTAAAGAAAACCATTAGGGAAAAAAAATTTTTAAATTTTAAAAAAATTTTTAAAAAAAAAAAAAAAAAAAAGGAAAATTTTTTTTTAATTTTTTTAAAAAAATTTTTTGGGGGAAATTTTTTTTGGGAAAAAATTTTTTTCTTTTTTTTTTCCCCCCTTCCCAATTTTTTTAAAAAAAATTTTTTAAAATTTTCCGTATTTTTTTTTAAAAAAATTTTAAAAAAAAACCCCCAAAAAAACCCAAAAAATTTTAAGGGGGTTTTTTTTAAAAATTTTTTTTTTTTTTTTTTCCCCTTTTTAAAATTAAGGTTTTTAAAAAGTTTTTTTTTTTTTTAAAATTTAAAAAAAATTTTTTAAATTTTTTTTTTAATTTTTTTTTTAAAAAAAGGAAAAAAAAAAAAAATTTTTTTTTTTTAAAAAAAATTTTTTAAAAGGATTTTTTTTTTTTTCCCCCTTTTTTTAAAAAAATTTTAAAAAATTTTCCCCCAAAATTTAAAAAAAAAAAAAAAAAAAAAAAAACCCAAAAAAAAGGGGGGGGGAAAAAGGTTTTTTTTTCCCTTTTTTTTTTTTAAAAAAAACCCTTTTCAAATTTTCCCTTTTTTTTTTTTTTTTAAAATTTTTTTTTTTTAAAAAAAAATTTTAAAAATTTTGGTAAAAAATTTTTTTTTTTAAAAAAAAAAGGGGGAAATTTTTTTTTTTTTTTTGGGAATTTTGTTTTTTTAAAAAATTTTAAAAAATTTTTTTTCCTTAAAAAAAAAAAAAATTTTTAAAAAACCCAAAAATTTTTTTTTTTTCCCCAAATTTTTTAAAAAAAAAACAAAAAATTTTAAAAAAAAATTTTAAATTTTCCTTTTTTTTTTTTTTTTTTTGGGTTTTTTTTTTAAAAAATTTGGGGGGGAAGAAAAAAGGGGGAAAAATTTTTTTTTTTTTTAAAAAAAAAATTTTTTCCAAATTTTAATTTTAAAATTGGGGAAAAAAGGAAAGGGAAAAAAACCCCAAAATTAAATGTAAAAAAAAAAACCCGGGGGGGTTTTTAAATTTGGTTTTTTTTGGGGGGGGTTTTTTAAAATTTAAAAAATTTTTTTTGGGGGGCCCCCCAAAAAAATTTTTTTTGGGCCAAATTTTTTTTTAAAAAAAAAAGGGAAAAATTTTTTAAAAAAAAATTTTTTTTAAAAATTTTTTAAATTAAATTTTTTTGGGGAAAACCAAAAGAAACCCAAAAAAAAATTTTTTTAAAAAAAAAAAATTTTTTGGGGTTTTTTTAAAATTTTTGGGGAAAAAGGGGGTTTGGGAAATTAAAAAAAATTTTTTTTTTTTTTTTTTAAAAAAAAAATTTTAAAATTTTTTTTTTCCCCCCCCTTTTTAAAAAAATTTTTTTAAAAAAAAAAACCCGGTTTAAAAATTTTGGGGCCCCAAAAAAAATTTTTGGGGGAAAAAAATTTTAAAAAAAAGGGGGGAAAAAAAAAAAAAATTTTTTTTAAATTTTTAAAAAAAAAAATTTAAAACTAAAAAATTTAAAAGGGGGGGCCCCAAAATTTTTTTTAAAAATTTTTTTTTTAAATTTTTTTTAAAAAAATTTTTTTTTGGGGCCCCCTTTTTTATGGGGGAAAAAAAAAAAAAAATTTTTAAAAAAAACCCTTTTTTTTAAAAAAAAAAAAAAAAAGGGGCTTTTTAAAATTTTTTAAAAAAAAAAAAATTTTTTTAAAAAATTAAAAAATTTTTTAAAAAAAATTTTAAATTAAAAAAAAAAAAAATTAAAAAAAAAAAATTTTTGGGTTTTTTTTTTAAGGGTTTTCCCCCAAATTTTTTTGGGGTTTTGGGTTTTTTTAAATTGGGAAAAAAAAACCCTTTTTTTTTAACTTTTTTTTTTTTTAAAAAGGGGTTTAAAAATTTGGGGGGAAAAAAAAAAAGGGAAAATTTTGGGGGGGTTTTTTAAAAAAAATTATTTAAAAAAAAAAAAAAATTTTTTTTTTAAAAAAAAATTTTGCCTTTTTAAATAAAAAAAAATTTGAAAATTTTTAAAATTTTTTTTAAAAAATTTTAAAATTAACCCCCTTTTAAAAACCCCAAACCCGGGCCGAAGTGATATAGAAAATGCAACACCAAGTAGGAGTGCTGTAATTTTGAGCAATACTTTTACAGTTTTTAGGTCTACTCATAAATAGAAAGTGTTTTAAATTTGAACTGAAAATTTTGCAAAATAGCTGAGATATCCCACCTTAATGTTAATAATGTGTCGAAGCTCTTCTGTTAGCTACATATTCATTAAGTCGTCGCGGTATTTATTGGATTAGGTGATTGATGTCTTCTTGGTGTATTGTATACCAGGTTATCTAAATTTGGTTTCGTAGAGCCTTCAATGTTTGTGAATGGTGCTGTGAATTTTGCAACCTTCTTCCCATTACATTCCATACATGTTTGGTGGGGCAAAGGTATGGAGATCGAGGATGCCAATGAAGCTGATTTACACCGGACGTTTCTAAAAAGTATAAAAAAACACGTGCGACATAAGCTCGTGCATTGTCCTGCTGAAAAAGTGGATCTTGCAATGTTTGCAAAAAGGAAAGCAGATGTGGTTGTAAAACTTCGTGAATATAGCGCTGGGCAGTCATGCTACCTCAAATGAACACTGACCTGCTGCCGTAAGTGGCACCCCATACTATAACATCCACAGTGCAATGAATATGCCGTTCGATGGAAAATTGGCCGTTCTGTCTTTTACCACGTCTCCTTCTTACTCTTGCACGGCCATCATGAGTGTCCAAACAGAATCTGGACTCATCGCTGAACACGATTGAGTTCCATTTCATACTTCATTCAAGTCTCTCCTTACTCCATACCAATCGTTAGGTAGTACAAGATGAGGATGGTATGAAAACAGTCCAAAAGACCTTATTTGGCGATAAACTGTCATCATTGTTATTGCTCTTCCGACAGCATTAAACCACTGGTTTGCAACTGCCCTTGTTGTGGACAATTGATATCTAAATGCTAGTTGCCTCAAATAACAATGCTGTCGCTCTGTAGTCTGCTTTTGGCGTCCAGTACAGTTAAAGGTACTGAACTTCGGTCTTCTTGAAACCTTGCTCGACAAAATCTTATTACAGTAGCTTCGTTTCGATTCACCTGATTAGCGATTTCTCTAAAAGAAAATCCGGTTTTACGTAACGTATCTGACCCCTCCTAAACTTAAAAAGTTGCGTGAAGTTAGCGCGTCTGCGAACTTAAGGTATAATAATGCAATAAAACAAGAATTAACATTGTGACACCATTGTTTTATTGTAGACAATGTTGTAGGTTGTTGCACAACCTACAACATTGTCTAGAACAGAGAAACAAATGGAATCAAAGAAATCCAATACAGAAAAATCAGGCACTCGAATGCGGAAATAGTTATTTTCCTAACAAGTGCGCACAGTGATACTTTTGCGACTGCCGTTGCCCGAACGACGCGAAGCGGAGTTCGGGCAAGCAGTCAAGTGCGGAAAAGTCACTTTGCGCAAGCGTTAGAAACAAATTTTTTCCTACGAGCGTCAGATAATACCAATATTAAAGCAATGATTATTTTTTAAATTATGTTTAATCTGAAAGAACTACTACAACATATTTATAAATGAGAATTATTTGTTGATAACATTTACAACAAAAGAACAGTTATTAGCATATTGTAAATTAATTGCAGAACCTGTAATTTCATTTAGCGGTGTCTTATGGAAGCGCTTATTGTACGGCTTGATGAAGGTTGACTTAGCTCAGGAGGGAGTTGTTCATGGTCAATATTTTATTCGACATATCCTTTTTCTGATTTGTGGATCATCAATGTAGCTTTCAGCTACAGCCGTTGATTTCCAGCCCCCAAGTCGCTTGACATTGGTAATTCCTTCTCCAGAATCCGCTAACATAGTCGCAAGGATCGACGAAACTATGTCCAGTGTACTCTTCTGGATTTTTAATTTTAGGTATGCAGCAATCTCTGAAGGCATTTTACCTATTGAATTTATTCCCACACATTGCGTACTGCTGCTCCTTGTTTATACTGGACAAAAAAAACATCTGTGTGGGGTATGTGGTTTTTCAAATTTGCATATTTACGGTACAATTGCAGATAAAGTCACCACTATCAAATTTTTATTATCCGATGTCATCAATCATTATTTTGTTAAGTTCACCTCTCCTACAAGCACCGGCTGATCCAAAAATTGTAGCAACTTTATTAGAAGGTAAATATTATCAGGTGCTTCTTTCATGAATCTTGAAACTTCTTCTTTGCTGAAAGTTTTTGATTTTTTTGGCGGTATCCCACGTTTTGGTGTTAAAGTAGTGATGTTAGCTTGAAATATGAACTTAAATCAAGGTTCCTTTTCACTTTGAGGACACATTTTAACATAGAGTACTTACTCCATAAAGTATTAGGTTTATATGTTTTTGCAATCCGCAAAATAGGCCAAGAACACTTCTTCTTTAATACTTTTTGTCCCCTTGCTGGAGCACCAGTTTTCGAAATGACTATATTGATTCTCATATTTTTCACGAGATTTTGCTGGTAATAAACTCAAAGTTACGGTATTTGCTGCATCCAGGATAGAATCTGGTAGCTCCTCATCGGAACTACTCATTTTGAATAATTATTTTTGTCGGATTTTTATTTATTTAAAAAAAGAAATTCATTTGTGCAATTGCTTGTTCATATGGAAACGAAGAAAAAATCTAACTTGTGTTAAAATCACCAAGAATACATATTGTTGCTTGACTTTTCATAATCATTTATTATTATTATGCAGGGTAATTAAAAAAATGTTTTTTTTGTGTTTTATTTGAAATTTTAAAAACTACGAAATAACAAACAAAAAAGAGAATAAACTAAAAATGGCTTCGAATATTGCATGAAATAGCCTACAATTACTAAAATACATATAAATCTTGCTTACCTGTAAGATTTTAGAGTAGTTTTACTTTTCCGCACGCTCGTAGGAAAAGACACTTTCCGCTAGATTTGGAAACACAATTTACGAATAAAAAACACTAAGTTTTAAACATTTATTGTATTGATAATCTAATTTATGACAAAGAAACAATACATTTGTAAATTAGGTGTTATTAGTATTATTAGTATTAAAGTACGCCAAAATTACATCATCCTTTATGCTTTTAATTTACTTCTCTTGCACCAATTTTAAAATTGTGGATTGCTGCTCTTGATTTACTTGGTAATAGATTTATTGGCAGTCTTCACAAGACCTTCAGGAAGCTCTTCGTCGGAATAATTCATTATTTAACTTGTTAAAAAACTTTAAGTCTTAAAAATATTTCGACAAACTTTGACGGCTTAGAAAATTACTTTTGTTGCCATGAAATTAATACAGAACAAAACCTGGTTTGATAGTTATTTGTCTTAATATTTTAAAATTGTACAGAAACTTCAAAATAATTTTAAAAGAAAAATTGCATATTTAAAAAAATACTACAGGGTTAATTGAATTAAGCATTTAAATTGGTATGAATTGCTCTTAAAAAGTGATCCAATTATTATTAAGCAATCCGATACAGTATTAGGTCTAAGTCTAGATAGTTATACTTTCCTGCACTAGTGCGGGAAAGTGACACTTTTAGAACTAAAATACGTTTACGAAAGTAGACAAATAGGACCGGTTGTAGAAAAAAATTATTGAACGAAGAGATTATAATAGTTGTAAAGTCGAATTTCAACAGTCTTCTGAATTCTCACTTTAGGGATAAAATTTATTAATTAGAAGTTCATCCGATAAGTGTACTAATGTTTGGGAAGGTTATATTATATTTATCCATTAATTAATCCAAAAAGAAACAAATTTTACCTTTGTTTTCTAAGTTATCTGGACAAATTTGAATACTTTATCGATATCAAAATTGTGATGTTTTTCCAAAAATAAATGTTAGTAATAGTATTTTACGTTATAAGGCCGGTAGGTGACTTGTTACGTACGAGTATATAGAATATCTGAACGAGTACGTAACAACACCTAACGGCCGTGTATCGTATGTTATTTTATTTCATACTGTCTTTGCTACTAATAAAGTTAAAATATTATATTATATTCTTTTATGACACTATTTTCCAAATTTGTTTTGTGTAACATTAATTTTTGCGGCTATCGCAGAAAGCCGGTCCAAAGCTAAAATGTCAAAAATATTCGTACCTATCTTTTGATTTCCTGTGTCACTTTAATGTCAACAATGGCGGAATTAAGTATGCATAGTGAAATGATGCTTCCTGATGAAATTTTAACAAAATCGGAGGAAGCTCAAGAAAAGTTAATTCCTTTAAAATCTAAAACGCGATACGAAAAAGAATTTCAGCAATTTGTTAACTGGAAAATTGAACATGTCGTGGAAGTAATTCAGGAAGATGTGCTTTTGGCATATTTTTTTGATGCTGTAAGTTTTTATATCACATTTTTGGTTTGTTCTACGATTGTTGTTTTTAGTCAAAAAAAATAAATGGTTCATCATTATGGGCAAAATACTCAATGCTCAAATCAACGCTGCTTGTTCACGAGAAAACTGATATATTTAAGGACGGTCCAAACTTTTTTTAAACAATTTTAGTTAATAGAATCATCAGTTTTGGATGTAATATAATTATCTTATATTACATTCAAATATTGAGTTTACTAAAATTGGTAGAAAATTTTATTTCAGCAATAATTCTACTATAGATCTATATGCCCTATAAAATCTAGGCGCTAAGGATGGTTCAAACTTTTTTCTACCGATTTTAGTTACATAGAAACACCAGTTTCGGATGTAATATATCTTAAGTTACTTTTAATATTAAGTTTACTTTACTAAAACTGGTAGAAAATTTTATTTCACAATAAGCTACTATAGATCTATGTATAATTATATACCCCATAAAACCTACAAGCTAAGGATGGTTCAAACTATTTTTTTAAATTTTAGTTAAATAGAAATACCAGTTTCGGATGTAATATTTCTTAAATTACTTTTAAATATTAAGTTTTTCTTTACTAAAACTGGTACAAAATTTTATTTCAGCAATAAGCTACTATAGATCTATGTATAGTATATGCTCTATAAAACCTACAAGCTAAGAATGGTTCAAACTATTTTTCTGGATTTTAGTTAAATAGAAAAACCAGTTTCGGATGTAATATATCTTGAATTACTTTTAATATTAAGTTTTCTTTACTAAAACTGGTAGAAAATTTTATTTCAGCAATAAGTCTACCACGTATAGATCTTTATTTCTATTATTAGGTAATTACAGGCATTTATTTAATAGAAGTTGTCAAAGGTGGATTATTCGCCTTTGAAAAAGGATGAAATAGACAATAATTAAGGTGCATCTACAAATTGTTGTGAAATCGCAAGGTCAACGTTAAGAAACTCTTGTATTTCATGACATAAAAAAAATCATCGTAACTTAACTTATTTGACTTACCTATTACAAAACTGTGATTTAAAAACAGATTCAAGAATACGTTTTTAAAAACGTTGAAGAGAGTCTTTTAAGGTTTCAGCAAAAATTCGACTACTTCTAACTTAAAACGCAACAGAATTGTTTCAAAGTATTATATATACCTGGTTTAAGCACCAACATTTGTCCATCGGAGATTCGCCCACATATTCTCCACTAACAAAAGAAGATGCCCAAGAGTTCCAAGGTATTTAAACGCAAAAATGAAAATTTAGAAGTAGATTAGTTGCTTTTGTTAATTTTTTTTGAATTTCTAAAAAAAAAAATATAAGGTATTTTTAAGATATTGTTGTATTTATTTTAATTAGAATGGTTTTAATTTTCTCACAAAATCGTCATAAGTTAGTACTTCGAAAACAGTTCGATCTGAACGTGTCTTTAGACAATGTTGACATGTCGACCATTGTGTCAAAAAATGATTGACGTTTTTTTTTTTATCTAAATGTCATTGATAAAGTCCCGGTAAGTGTTGCTAGGCAACACTTCAACCTAACCGTAAATCGCATTTACCGGACTCAAATTGTTAACGTAATTATGTATATACCGGGCAGTATGAAATAAAGATATTTTACAATAGTAAATTTTGTTTGATCTAATCGCTATACTTAGAAAAGTACGTTTTATTTTTAATTCTTGATTAGGAGATTCTGTTTTTAAATTATGACATAAATTTTTATTCTAAACAAGTTTAAGGACATGCAGATATTTTTAGCAGAAATATTTTTTTGCAAAATAAAAAATAAAAAAGTTTCTCATATGGATCCACAATTATGCCGGTCACTGTATAAGGGGGGAAGGGGGCTCGTATCACAAGAAATTTTAAAATGTGACAACACGCCACTGTTTCCAATATCTTTCTATGTTATGCCAGAACAACAATAAAAGTTTATTCTTTTTAAGTAAAAGAAAGTATGGCTTATTCCCAAGTTAATTTCAGCGCAAAATTTCCTATTTATATGAAACGCTTTCGAATTACTAATGTCCGCCGAAACCTAAACTTAATACGCGGCCAAGTTATTCCATTTAAGTCCGGAGTGAATCAGTATGGACACGAGTGGAGTGTTAATTTTCTTCCCTCGCGAGATCAAAATAGGAAAACATAAATAACCGGTTTCTGCCTTAATGACGTCACGTGCGGAACTCATTATTTCGAGTTGCAACGCTCTTAATATCTCCGGCTCGCGAGGACTACTAATCAAAATAATTTGTCAAAATAGCTTCGTTTCTATGTTTTTTCTCTAAAGTTTCAGCTGCGTGTTTTAATCTTACTACTGGTTACAGAACAAAATTGAAGCTGTTTTGGCGAATAATATTTTACAACAAACCAGCGGTGCCAACTAAAGGTGCATAAAACGCAAAAAACTAAAATTCGTAGCAAAATTAGCTTTTCTCTTTGTTTTTTTATAAAAAAAAAACTGTAAAAAATAGCAATTTTTTTTGTTTTGGAATATTTTTTTTATTTAATTGTACAGTAACGGCCATTAAATCTTGGGCAATTCTTTTTCCCTTTCATAAAATAGGCTTATGCCACTTTATACTGAATATAAATACCTGTTGAAAAACCTAATAAAGAAAAATGTGTCCGTTGTCAGTGTCTAAAAATATTTTTTTAAATGCCAAACCTAACTTTGAATTAAAAAGTATTAATTATTTATTATATTGAGCAGAGAGGTTGGCCAGAAAGAGATGTGGCGGAAGAGCTTAACACCCCAAATAGTACTATTCATTTTAAAAAAAAAGGCAGGAAGCTCTCCCCTTTGAGAGAAGAGCTAAAAGTGGTCGCCCCAAACTATCTAATCAAGAATAAAACAATACTTTAGTTAATGTTTTGAGAAACCAACCATTTAAATCTGTAGTTACAGCAAAAACGAAAAGCAATTTCCCAGCATCGGTTAGAACGGCACGGCGAAGAATAAGGCAAATATCCGAATTGTGCTGCCACCAAGGAAGTTTAAAGGTGTATGGAAGCCCAATGCTATGACCCATTCGATCAAAAAATGTCCAGTCCAGTATGAAAATAACTGTCAGAGCTGGCCTCGCCGATTTTGCGCAATAACGAAATTCCACGAAATAATTTAATGTGTTGCCTACTTACACACTGATAAATCAGTGTGTAGTTAGGCAACACATTATACTTTTATGAGAGCCGTATTAGTTTCGATTGTTTTGCTTTGTGTGATTATATTTCGTGGTTGCAGAAGTTTTTTGGATTGATAAAAACCTTATTATTTTAGTGATTAGTGTTTATTAAATTGTGACTATAATTTTGTGTTTATTGTTTGTTACTTATAATATCGTAACGAAATGACTAAAGGTTGTATGGTTTTGTCTTGCAAATCTAAGGGTAACATACCCGGCATTTTTTACTTTGGTAAGTATTTCTTGTATTTAAATTAGGTGCTTCTTATGAGATGTAACGTTAGGTAGCCGAATAAATAATAATATATCAATTATTAATTATAGAAAATAAAAATTTCATAGAAAATAGCAGTGAGAAAAGTAAGGCAACCTTAACTATCTTTTAGATGATTTCTACAATGTTTGTGTAGTTCTGTGGATTATTAAAAAGAAATAAGGTTTACATTTAGGTATTTTTATTTCATTTAATAATTTAGTACATTCTTTTAAAGGATCAAAATTATTAATTACTGGGCAGAACAGGCAAATTTTAATTTATACAGGTCCCTCTAATTAAATAAAAGAAAGTTCAATTTTATTTTAAAGTTTCTTTTTGGTTTTTCTGTATTTGTTTAAATAGGAAATAGATTTTTGGTTTCTTAAACTTACATTATCTCGACATACTATAGACACATAATATTTAACGGTTACTGTTACAATGGATACCTAGGTACCAAAGGTTACTAAACATTATTAACCACTGTTCTTCTGTCTCATGAATGTTTGTTATTAGTGAAAAGTATATGCCTAAAAAGAAGTTATAAAATTTTTCACTTTTTAATGTACAACCACAATCTTAGGATAAGATTAAACTCATTTACACTATCATCTATTCTTTCCATATTATATCAGATGATATATAATGCAATATTACACAATAATTTTAAATATTATATGGTAGTATCGTTTAATAACCAACAATTTTGTGCAAAAAATAAAAAAAAAACAGTGAATGCTTGAATTTGACATTTGATGATGTCAACTTTAAAGATAGTAACAAAAAATTATGGAAGTCCGGCTCTGACCTACCTACTATTCATTGCGCAAATTCCGCGGGGCCAATCCCCCGAATCCCGCTGCCCTGCACGCCTGGACAATTTTGTTCTACAGTATTGGGCTTCCATACACCTTTAAACTTCCTTGGCTGCCACCCGGAAGCCTAAAACCGTTTTTAACAAATGCAAATAAAGAACAATGCATTGGATTTGCTCTTGAATTTTACCTCCGGTTTTTTGGGAAAATATAATATTTACCGATGAAAAAGTGTTTCAGTCGTACTACAATGGGATACTTAAGGTATATAGACCTCAAGGAACACGATTTAATGAAAAATATACTCAAGAGGACAAAAGTACTCGACGAGTTTTGGTAAATGTTTGGGGGTGGCTAAGTGCACAAGGACTTGGTGTTCTACAGAATATGATCTACTACAGAATATTATGCTTCCTTCTGTACTGGATCAATTTCCGTACAGAAATTTTATCTTTCAGCAAGATTTTATGCAGCCGTACCGAAAAGAAAACTTTCAGTATGATTTATTAAATCAAAAGTTTTAAATCGCACGGAAAGCAACTATTTTCGGGACGATTTTTTTTTACTTTTGAAACGATTTTTTTACTTTCGAAACGATTTTGGGTACCTACGGCTACTTATCAACTATTGCCGCTAAAGTCAAGAAATAGGTATAAATTGGTCTACAATTTATTTCCCCAAAAAAAATTT
>JAHBCN010013734.1:0-23849 GCA_019359885.1 Listronotus oregonensis
ATCCCATATATTCACATAGCCATCTGAACCACCGTTGCAAGGTATTATGAATTGGATAGAAAACTGCAATGTAAATATAACAGGCAAATGAGTTATATAATTTATATCAAACAAAAGAAAATAATTTAAAAAAATAAAAGTAACACCTTTAATAAAACAGGGTTTTGAGCAAATAATAGTTTTTCAATTTCTGGACTTTCCTTTAACTCCATACACTATAAAATAGTTAATTTAGACTTAAAGAAAAAAAAAGCCTTTTTAATTGGTTTATTCTACTAGTTCGGGAAGCAGCGACTTTTTAGAGCGCTATTTATTTTAAAAAGACTAAATTTTATATATCTAATAACTACATAAGAATACACGCAGCAGTGATCTGCTGCTCAAATAGTGGTGGGGAGAGTAGCATCAATACCCCCCACGCGTTAAAAATACGGCGTGATCAAGTTTCAAACTGTTAGGGTTGTTTAATTATATTTTAAAGTGATACAAAATTGTATATAGCTTTTAAAGTGGTGGTGGATTATACGTCCGCTGCCTCAATAAACATTAACGTTTATCCTAAAAAATTTAGTAATAGTATCAAAGTTCAAATTTGAATATATAATGTGTGTTTTGTAATTAATGAAAAATCTCTAAATTACTAATTTTCCGTACTCCACGACCGATTTTCACAGAAGAGCCATGTATATGTAAAATGTATTTACTTTTCTAAAATGAAAGTCGTACACGTTAGTTTGAAATTTTAGGGTCATCACAAAAGAAGAAAAATATATTTCAAATAATACGGCTTGTTTCCAAAAACTTAAATTAAAAAAAAATATTATATATATATATATATATATATATATATATATATATATATATATATATATATATATATATATATATATATATATGTATAGGTGTTAAGTTGTCACCTCAGTGTCGTAAATATGACGGACTAACTCACCTATAACCCAGCAGTTTTCCAAAATAAATTAAATGTATATATCATAAGGGAGCCCATTGATTGCGTTTTCTAAAGAGGGAAAAAAATTTAAAATTTTTAATTTATATATATATGAGTAAAGTTAAATGCGAAAGTTACCTCAGCGTTATATATAAGCTGTTAGATATAGCTAGCACTTACACACCTCAGGCAATGTTTACCACATGTTTCGAGGTGGCAAGATATATGTAGATATATTACAAACGCAATGTTTGTATATTTCGAGTAACTTTTAAAAGGCAAGTATAAAAAAATAAAAAACTTTTAGACTTATGAGAAGAAACATTTTTATTTTAGGTTTAGTACGTTAACCTGACAACTAGCATTTCTTTAAATTTTTTTTATTTCTATTTTTATTAAATGTTAGATTTTTGATTTTATAACCAAAATGCTTCTCTTTATTCCCGATTCATTTATAAGACTTTTATTTCTGGAAATAAAGGGTACACCTTATTTTTAATTTGAGTAGAAAAAGCTTCTGTCAACATTTTAATTTAGAAACTACAAAAAAAACTTTTATTAGTCAATAATATTTTATGAGTTTTTCGGGGGTAATACCACGAGTGTTTAAAAATTACCGATAATCTTTATAAAAGCTTGTTATTTATAATTCCACGAGAGTTAGAAGAATATTTTTAATTTTTAATTTTATGCAACAATTAAAACTATAACTGAAATCGTTTTTTTGATACTTTATCTATTTCTTCATCATGTACATGACCAAATCGACTCATTTTGACTGATTTTGACGATTCTAATTGACAATACAAACAAACAGGTTCGATTGCTCCTGTGTTTGTAATTAAGTGGAAATACCACGTTGTCTAGGCAACGTGAAATTTTTCGCTGAATTTTTATTTTTAACGTGTCTTATGGGAAAATTTATACATGAGTGAAATATTCAATATAATTTTTGAAGGTATCTTGATATTTCTGGCTATTTTCGGAAACTATGTGTTTTATATTACACACTTTTAAAGTTGCAATAAAATGAACAGAAATAAACAAGTATCTATCGATTCGCTGACAGATATATTTCATTTACGTCTTGTATTCTTTTGGTGCCTACATTTTGTTAAAATATTTTTAATTTATAAACTGCTTATTAAATTAAAAAAACAAAACTTAGCCTAATATAATTTTATGATGCAAAATGGTAAAAATCAGGTACAATATAATAAATTAGTATCCTCTACACCAGAGGTTCCCAAACTTATTTTGTCTAACGCCCACTTTGAAAATCAGTTATTATGTAGCGCCCCCATTTTTTGTCACCTTAAAAATCTTAATAACATATTAGTCTCGCCTGGAATTTAATTAAACCTATATTCTAAACGACACTTTTCTTACCAGAGAGCACTATTTATGCAACTTTACAATGGTATCTTTTATTTAAAATTATCAACATTGAGCAATTATAATTCAACTTTACAATATTAAAGAGTATTGGGGCAGCGGGCGGGTGGCGGGAGGGCGAGCGAGTGCGATGCGTGCATGCGGCGAAACGACGTCACGTCTAGAGGTGGAAAGTTCAAAAGAATTTTTTACTGAATCAATTCATTTGATTCATTCATGAAAAGATTCGATCGCAACCGATTCACTTTATTATAATGCCGGTCGGACTCGGTCGGTTTTGAATTCCAAAAAATTTGATAGTTTTCAAATAAAGAAATTATTTGCATTTATTTCATTTTTGGT
This sequence comes from Listronotus oregonensis, assembly GCA_019359885.1. Lineage (NCBI taxonomy): Eukaryota > Metazoa > Arthropoda > Insecta > Coleoptera > Curculionidae > Listronotus > Listronotus oregonensis. Next base: position 2,687 of record JAHBCN010013734.1, read on the forward strand.
ATAATTATTATTTTGAAAAATAAATTTGGAATAAAACGTTCAAAAACTATAATCAATAAAACCTACAAATGAACCTCAAATTAAGTCTTTGTTCAAAAGAATAGTTAAAACAAAAAAGTTTTTAATTGCAAATAGGTATATAGCAAAACTGATTCGAACCGACAATACAGAGTACGTCTAAATTGTTTGCCTAATACACCTCTGGTAATGTGAACAAAAATCGATATAACAGACCGCTCGCCACTTGTCAGGTCGTAGCACGAAAACGACCGATTTGCCGTCATAAAGACCGAATTACCGAAACTTCGAGTTCGAGTCCGATTCTGACTTAGTGACATTATGAACGAAACGAATCAAAACTAGTTCGTTATTCATCGCAGAGCGATCAGCTGTCAGGTTAATGTTCAGTTCTTTTCAAACGAATCGTTCGCGAATGACACACCTCTAGTCACATCGATCGCCGGACAGTCGCGAGCCCGCGGCTGTGTATTTGGGCATCTGCACTTCGCAAACACGGACCGACGAACGTTGACGGACTAAAATGCAAGTTGCACAAATAAATCGTACAATATTTGTTTGCGCCAAACGTGAATTATAATTAAACATTTTAAGTTTAATTTTATTTTCTTTAATTTTACTAGATTAGGTACATAAAAAAAAATCCCGCGTTCGGCAAGTGCTCTGCTTGACCGCAACAATATATACATATTTTTAACACGTGTCTTCGGAGGTGGAAACCTACCTCAATTTAAAAGGGGGAAAAAATTTTTTCAGTGTTTGATACCTACTACTAAATATCTAAAAAAAGCGTTGTAAATACATTATAAATATTAAATATTTAATATATTTTTAATTTATATTTATAAAAAAAAAATAGGATAAAAATAAAAGTAATAAATGAATGTTGTGTAGTGAAAGGTTTTAATTTAATTTTAATTTTAAAATATGAAGTAGCTAAAGTTACAAACCCCCTAAAAATCACATCAGCGCCCCCAATTTTTTTTCCGGGTCCCTTACCCCCCCCTTAGGCCCCCGGGGCCCAAAGGGGGGGTTATCCCCCACTTTGAGAAAGACTGCTCTTTTTCCTTTAGAATTGTGCGCAGAGAGAAAAGAAAAAGTGGAAAAAAAAAAAAATTAAATAATTAATGTTGTTCGTTATATCGTGCTCGTATCGACAAAATCGCAAAATGCGTATTATTTTTATGTCCTTTTTTTTAAGCTGGTGCTTAATTAATGAGAGACTTCAATTTTCCCCAAAGTTAACATGTATAAATTTAAAAAAGGGCAATAGTAAGTCTTTAAGTCAAAATAATGGTTTATGCCAACTTGTCTTATCCTAAAACTAATAGCAACTGAGAGACAGATTTTTTAAAGTTTTTTTGGGGGTTTTTTTTTTTAAGGGTTTTAAAAAAGAGCAATTTAAAATTTTTTATAGTTTTCATTTGGGGTTGGGAAAAGGGAGCGCTAGTTTTTTTTTCTTTCTTTTTAAAGGCCCCAATTTTTTTTATATAATTAAGAAAAAAAAAAAAAACTCGATAAATCTTAATTAACTATATTTCTCGAGACAAAAAAAGGGGATTTAGCCAATTTTTTTCCTTTATTCTAACACATATATCAACGGGGGATAAAGATTTTTAAAATGTATCTAATTTTTTTTTTTTTTTTAATTTTTTTTTTATCAATCTTAACAATGTTATTAACAAAAAAAAAGAAATTTCCCGAAATAGAGTTTTTTTTAGCGACTTTAAAGATATTTTTTTTTTTAAAAATTAAAAAAATTCAGTTTTTAAATTTTTTTTAAATCGATGTACAAGGGTATAAAAGTCCGACCCAAAAAAAGTTAAAAATAACTAGCCCCTTTTCCCCCCAGTTAAAAAATATGAGTTAGGTCACTTGCATAAAACCCTTTTTGGGTTTTTTGGTTTAAAAAAGACACCGTGGGCCTGGATCGAACTCGAAAAAAAGTTTTAGAGGATATTTGTGTGAAAAATCCAAAATTTTTTCATGAGTTTCCTCTGATCGGGACCGGGGGAAAAAGAAGAGTTTTTTTAATTTTTTAAATGATTTTTACGTTTTAAAATAAGCATAATGTTAAAAAATTTTTTTAATGGTCACCAAAGTCACTGTAAAAAATTTAAATTTTTTTTGGGTCAAAAACCTATTAATAATTATCCCTAGAACGACAAATCGACTAATAAGAAAAAACTTAACTGTACTTTGAAATATTTTTATCTGTTAAATGTATTTTTTTTCATTTTTCCATGGGAGAAAAAAAAATAGATTTTTTGAAAACCAATTTTTTATGGATATTTTTTTTGATTTTGTCGGGGGAAAACGGATTCTAAATTTGTTTGAATTTTCAAATGCCCAAATAATTATTTTTTTTAAAAAACATAACGATGGTATATTTTTCTTAAAGCTATTTTGGGCCTCAAAAAAACCTGTTAAAATTTAAAAAAAGGTTGTTGGGAGAAATATTTTTTTTCTGTTAAATGAGGTTTTTTATTTTTTTTGGATTTTCAGCTATTCAAATCAATTTTTAATTAACCAAATTTTAAAAACATTGAATTTTCTCTTCCCCGTTCTCTGGGGCATAACAAAACAAAAAATTAAAGGGTTTTTTTATGTCAGATTTTTCTGCTACAAAACGTTTTAAAAAAAAAAAATCCCGGGGGGTTAATGTTTGCCCCGGTTTGTAGTTAACGGGAAAAAAAGACTTTATATTCCCCGGGTTATTTTATCATTACAACTAAACAAATAAATATTTATCTACCCCATTGTATAATGTAAAGCAAAAAAAAATGTATTGTAAACATCTAAAAGTTTTACCAGACTTTTATTTTAAAAATTTATTACTAGCTAAATGTGTGGATATGCACAACATTTTTTTTGTGTGTGTATTAAGGTGCAAAATTTTATTGCAGCTGTTTTTTCTTTAGATAATTCCTCAAAAAGGGGGGAAAGGCCCCTTTAAACCAACCCCCTGGGGGGTTTTTGGGGAAGATGAAGTCTATTTACACCAACCTAAATACTTGGGGATTTGGGGGGGGAAAAGGAACACTTCTGGTGGTAGTAGGTTTCAAAAATGGATACTCTAGGGATTGGGGAATAAAAAAGGGAAAATTTAAACCCCCAAACTAGACTGTAAAAAAGAATGCAAAAAAAAACACTGTCCAAAATTGGGGTTTGGGGTGGAACTCACTGGCCAACTTTTTAAAAAAAAAGCCGTCAAAAATCTATAAAAAAGGGCAGATCCCCCCCCCTCCTTCTGGGTGGGAAAAAGGGTTTTTTGAAAAATGGAATCAATAATAAAAAAAAATGGTTTCCCTGAAGGAAAAAAAGGGGAAAAAAAAAAATTTTGGGGGGCCATTTTCCCCGATATAAAAAAAAATACTCTTAAAAAAGATTTAAAAATTTACATTAACAGGTACACATAGGTAATTGTACTCTAGTTTTTAAAACAACAAATGAAAAGTTAAAACCCCCCTAACCCCGGTTTTTTGGGTAAACCTACAGATGGAATCCAAAAAGAATGAATGCGACTCTTAAAAAGGGTTTAAAAAAACCCTTTTCTTAAAAAAAAAAAAAAAAACCTTTAAATTTTAGTTCTTTTCATTGTTTTGCTTTATTTCACATTTGTGGAACTCAGTAAATCTCAAAGCACTTTCCCAAGCTTGACATTTGAAAGTTTAATATAGTTTTAATGCAAATACCAATAAAATAATCTAATCTAAATATATATGACTTAGAAAAATAGTTTTTGGGCATCAAAAAAAATAAATCCCCTTTTTTTCTTTTTTTTAAATTTATCCACTGAACAAATATTAGTACCAGAGATATTCAACAATTTTTCAGGAACCCCAATATACCATAGCCCCCGGGTTTTCCAAACGATTTTTGGGTACCCCGCCCCGGTTCACGCCATGGGGCTAGTACGAATTTTTTGAACAGGCGGAATGAGGACCCTTTTGAGAGCCGCTACAAATGACAAAACCCATATATTTTTATATTTTTTTTAAATATGCAGAACATAACCAAAGAGCATGTTTTTAAAATTTTTCTTAATTAATTTACAAATTGAATTAGAAAAAAGGTTTAAAGTTTTAAAAAAACATGTGATGTACTTATCTTTGCCTTTTTTAAATTTTAAGTTTGCTTCTATGGCTTATTTTAATAACAGAAATTAAACAATTGTTTGATTTAAAAAAAACCCCCCAAATTAAAAAAATCTTGTGATTCCTAAAAGTCTTTCGTTAATATTTTTCTGGGGGAGTGTTGCGATTTTTTAGGACTACGCCCCCACAATCCCCCTTTTTTGAATAATATACTAAATACACTAGTGAGGTGACATCCGTGCCGTATCTAAACAGAAAAACGCACTAGCGCTGGGAAAACCCGGGAATAAAAAAAAAAATTTTGGTACAAAATGAAGCGATGTCACCTCAGAAAATTTTTTTTTATAAAACGACATCTAAGGGGAAGTTGAAAAAAAACCCCTGGAAGAAATATGGTAAAACCCCTTTTCACCTCAAAATTTTGAGGTGGGAAGGGTTTTATATGGGGGACTTGGTATTGCAAAACTACTTTCAAAATTTACAAAGTGTCTTTATAAATATATATATATATATATATATATATATATATATATTTAATATAATATATATATATATATTTTATTTTTTATATATTTTTTTCCCAAATTTGGGGCTCCCAAAAGGGATCAAAAATCTTGGAAAAGATAATTAAGACAAAGGGGAAAGGTTGGGCATTTTTTGACCAAAATTTTTAGAAATTTTAAAAAATTCTGAGAATTTCCCCAGATACCGGGGAAAAAAAGAAAATTTTGGAAAATGGGTTTTTTTTTTTCCTAAATTTTTTTTTCAACGAATTCCAAAATAAATAATACATTTGCATTGTCATTTTTTCCCTCTATCGAATGGTGTTAAAAGGTTTTAACCGACGTTTTTTTTTCCGTCCCCTCATCAATTTTTTTTTTTTTATGGACGCCATTGGGGGAAATTTCCCCAAATTTAATGGCCCTTTTAATCACATTTTCAACGATGTATTATAAGTTACCCTTGTTGCCTGGAAAATCAAAAAAATTAAAAAGAATTTTTTTTATAACGTATTTTTGGGTTTGTTTCCCCCAAATCGGTGACTTTTAAAAGACTTCCCCGTGTTTACTGAGTTGTGGTGTCGTTAAAAATGGAATTCACTAATGAAAAAAAAACGAGATATGGTAAAACTTTATTACAAGAAGTGGAACATGTAAAAAAAAGGGGGAAATGTTTTTTAAGCCCCCAAAACGACAACCTCATCAACCCCTTTTTTTTAAATTATTGGATAAAAACCCCAATATGGTTCGTTTAAAACCCCAGAAAAATATGGGGACAGAATGGATGGGGGAAGAAAAAAAACATCAAATGAGGTATAATTAATGTTAAAATTTTTTTGGGGCGAAAAATACCTAATCGATTATCTATTCAAAAAAAGTTTAAAAACCCGGCAATTTTCAAATACATATCGGGCATGCCGACTTTAGGGTTTTGGGAAATTTGTTATTTTTGGGTCAACTGTAAAAAAAAAATTTAAAACCCTTTATGAAAAACTAATACATTTTTTGTAGATAAATACGAACCCCGGTAAATCCACACGCCAGATACACACGGGTTTTGGGTGTTTTTTTCGCACACGTCTGTTTGGAGAGATCGGGGAAAAATGGTTTCAAATGCTACAAAACCCATATCGCAAAAACTGTACCCTGGTGATTCTGAAAGGCGATTAAATTTTGGGATTGGCTACAAAGGCGCCCCCCTTTTTTCCCGTTTTTTTAAAAAAATGTTATTTGGGCGGATGAGAGCACTTTCACCAATTGGGGAATATTTAATCAAAAAAATGAACACATTTGGACATAAACAATCCCCGGCAGTTTTGAAATTACGACCCCAAGTGGGGATTCAGTCTTAATGTCTGGGCAGGCATTTAAAAAATGAATTTTGGGACCTCATTTTTTCACCAAATTTTGAACGCTGAAATGTATTATCAGTTTTTGACGTCAATTTTTGAAGACTATTTGGACGATTTACCATTAGCAAACTACAACAGTATTTGGTTCCAACACGATGGTCTCCACCTCACAACACAAGACAAGTATCGGATTACCTTTCCAAAGGTTTGGGACAGCTGGATTGGGGAATAATGGGCCTGGTGTAGCTAGGTCTGATCTCAATGTCCTAAACATTTTTATGGGGCGTTAAAAACGAATTTATGGGCAAGGCAAATTTAAAAATATCGAGGAACTTCAACTCAACATCGTTAGGGAGTTTGGAAGATAAGAAGGGGGAAAAAATCCGCAGTTAATAACATACAGAGAAGAGGGCGATTTGTTTAGAAAATAAACGGGAAACATTTTGAACATTTGTTATAATTTTTTAGTTCTAGTTTTTAGTAATTTTCTGTTATTTAAACCATTCGGTTGTCATTTTGTTGTCTAGAGGCTTTCAAACAACCATACTCAGCAAGTTTCTATCCAATAAGAAAAAAAGTTCGATGAGGTTGTCGCCTGGGATACGAGTTAAGATACAGTTCCGATGTTTTCACACTGTTCATCATTCTTGTAATAAAGTTTTACCATATCTCGTTTTTCTTCATTGGTGAATTCCATTTTTAACGACACCACAACTGACAGTAAACACAGAATGTCATTTACACGTCACTGGATTTGAGAAATCAAAGCCAACTCGTTATAAAAATATTCTAGTTAATTTTTCGGATTTTCCGGGCAACAAGGGTAACTTATGATACATCGTTGAAAATGTGATAAAAAGGGCCATTCAAATTTGTGGAATTCCCATATGGCGTCCATAAGAAAAAGAAAGTTGATGATGGTTACGGAAAAACGAAACGTCGAGTTGCAAAACTATGAACACCATTCGATAGAGCGGAAAAGTGACAATGCAAAAGTATTATTTATTTTGGAATTCGTTGAAAAAGAAACCCGGAAAAAAATAAAACGATTTTCCAAAATTTCGTTTTTTCCGGATATCTCCGGAATTACTCGAAATTTTCAAACTTTCTAAATGGTATATTGTTGGTCACATAAATGCCCAACTTTGCCCCAATTTAACCATCTTCGTATCTCCTATAGTTTCCGAGATCCCAATGGTGAGAGTCGAATTTGAAACACCCGGTATATATATATATATATATATATATATATATATATATATATATATATATATATATATATATATATATATATATATATATATATATATATATATTGAATTTCTAGCCACCTGTCCCATAGAAAATAATGTACTAGCAAGTAAAAAATAAAAATCAAATATTTACTTGTGGTTTTGTTTGGTTTATTTTCTAACTTGAATTTTTAATTCTAATAAGCAACGACCATACCACGTTGATATGCCAGTTCCCGACCCATCACTGAAGTGAAGCGACCTGGGGCACGGTTAGTACTTGGATGAGTGACCACTTAGGAACACCGTGTGCCGTTGCTTTTTTTATTCTGATACTAGCTTTATTCATTTTTTGAAAATATTTTTAAATTTAGAGTGGTAGTCTGGTACTATTCTGACGTGAAATCACAAAACGGTTGATTCAAATTGGGTCACTTCTCGAATTAGGTATTGCTTCTTACCTCTTCTTTGTGGTACAAAGTGGCGGGCATTGTTTTTGCTACAAATCCTTTAAGAAAATGTCCATTTTTATTTCTCAAAAACTTTGTAAATATTGGTCATCATAAAAACTTTCGTGAGTAAATTGTCTACAAGATATTTTTTTTTATTATATTTATATTTAAAATAAAATTAAATAAGCCTAAGAGTTTGAAACTTGATACTCTATAACTTGATTACAGCGGATTTTTAACACATGCTACTCTTTCCACCTTGGGTGCGCCAGCAGAGTCTCACTTTGTAAATGTCTAGGTGTAAAACTATCATATCAGAAAAAACTTGCCTTTATACTATATTGCCAAAATTGTGTCGCTGCCTCCCAGACCAACAAATTTAAAGTTAAAATTCCAAGCAGACCATCAAATTAATATTTAAATTATCTTTTACAAACATTTCTTGACTTACTCAAATTTTAGTTATTTACTGATAATGTTTAAATTCTCTGATTTTTCCTGGTATTCCAGGTTTCTAGGATTACTGGAAACCTTGTAAAGGTGACATTTTCATAAGAATAATCTATTTTTACAGACTTACCTTATTGCATTAACAGGAAATATTTTTTCCAAACCATCCTCTTTAATTCTGTGACATTTAAAGGCATATTTTTTCTTCTGAATTTCAGGATTTGTGTCCAAATATTCTACAGCAACTCTGCCTAAAAACAGTCATGTTCAATAAAATATGTTTGTCTATCCTAGAGACATGCATGTAATCGTTTTTTTTTGTTTAGCCAAAATAGTACAACTAAAGAAAACAATTCTAAACATAATAACTTTACCTTCAATACTGCTTAATACAAATCCTTGTTTATTTGGAAACGCCCTTATAGCCCTCGTCTGATATTTAAGGCTGGTTTCTCGTTTCTGAAGAGCATATGCCATATTTCTAATATCCCAAACCAAAACCTTTAAAAAAAAAGTGATTGAAAATTTAACTTTATTAGCAAGATAGCATAAAGTATTGCTTCTATAATAACATTAAACGTTAGCTTTTTGTTAAAAAAAAAGCTTAAATTAAAAATAAACTTTATCCTACCTAGTGCCAGAAAATAAATACTAATATATTTTTTTATCTTAGGACAGTCCACATAGGCTAAGGTCTAAGTACTAACGTACCGTTGGTGTCTGAAGTATGGTAATAGGAAGTTTATTCACACAAGACTTAAGTATTTCGAGATTTAATAAAAAAGGAAAAACTCTTGCGCCTAGCAGATGGAACGAGCAAAGTGGGAAGTTCAGGGACTTTCAAGTTGGATTGTAAAAAGATGCATAAAAGTGGCACTACGTGTTGGTCTGTTAGAAGCTGCCAAAGGAGGAATTATACTGGCCAAATCTTCCGAACAGAAGTCGTGAAAATACCTATAAAAGAGGGACAAATCCCCCACAGCCCGTCGCTCGCAAATGTAAATGTAGGATCATCAATAAGCCAAACAGCTCTTCTCTGGATGGAGTCAAGAATGCTAAGTGCTGTAGGAGATGCCATTCCCCAGGCGTGAGAACAATATTTTTCAAAGAGGGTCTGATCTGGGATACATACAGAGTATACAAATTAGAAGGAGAGAAATACTTTCTGGCTTGAAATTGAAATCCAAGCTTTTTTGAAGCTGCTAAGGCTATGGATATAATGTGCTTGTGCCAGTTAATGTTATTCTCAAAAGTAACAACCACAAAATTAAACGATTCTTTGTTCTGTTGAACCGGTCGCTTATATGTAACGAATGAGCATTGGCCGACTTTTTTCGCGATAGCGAACATGACTGTGTTTTGGAGGCATTAAACTGGACAAGATTTTTGGCGCCCCAATCCAAGATTACTTTAAGGTCCTGTAAAAGAGACGTCTGCACCGACCTGCGCTTGCTTTTCAAATCAGAATTACAGGGTGGCTTAAGAAATCGAATACTAGAGTGGAGGGTACTAACGTCGAAGAGAGAAGATCGTTGATGTGAAGAAGAAACAGAGTTGTTGCCAGTACTGAGCCCTGGGGCACCCCAGCATTAATTGGATAGAAGCTGAAAAAATGACCATCTACAATAACTGATATACGTCGATTAGAAAAAAACTGGAGAGCCAAGAACAAAGCTTAGGTGGAAGACCGTAGGAAGGAAGTTTGTTAAGAAGCCATACCTGATCAAAACCTTTAGATATGTCAAAAGCAACAATCTGGAATTCACCAAGAAACTCAAGGGACTTGTTCCAGTTGTGCGAGACATAAGAAAGAAGATCAGCGGTGATCTTCTGTGACAGAATCCATACTGTCTGTCATGTAAAATTTTGTGTTTTTCCAAATACTTCAAGATTTGGGAATAAATTAATTTTTCCATTACTTTGCAAACAACAGAAAGAAAAGATATGGGGCTATAGTTTGAAGGGAGACTTTTGCATCCTTTCTTGGGGACAGGTTGCACATGTGCAGCTTTCCAGCTCTCTGGAAAAATGCCCGAGTCGTAAGAGATTCGAAAGAGGTGAGTTAAGATGGGTGCAAGCTCAGGGGCACATTTTTTAAGACGATTGCTGGTATGCCATCCAGCCCAGACGATTTTTTGGTATTAAGAGAAGAAAGGATATGCTTGATCTGTTTGACTTTAAAAATTTTATTAAATATTTTCTGACGAACAGAGGCAACTGTTAAAAGGGGAAGATTAACAGGAAGATTGAGAGTAGAATTTGCAGCAAATTGTTTGGCAAATAGTTTTTCCTTTAGACGTAAAAACAATTTCATCTTCAGAGATTAGGGGTGAAAAAGAATTTGTGCAGAAGTTTTGACTAATGTTTTTGGCAAAGGACCAGAAGGATTTACTGCCATTCCAGCAAGAGAGGACTTTAAATTTCACTTTTTCCTTTATATTTCACTTAATAATAAAATAATGTTATATGTTTAATTATTTTTACAAATTTAGAACATAATATATAACGAGTATGCTAAATAATAATTAGAAAAATAATATTCATTAGACATGCTGGGCTGCATTCAATAAACTGGTCTACATATAAAATTGTCATGGTGTCTAGTCAACCAGGTTTTTAAATGAAACCCAGCAGATAAATATTATTACCTGCCAAACAGGGAATTCAACCAAAAGAAATAGTTATTTTTACCTAAATAAACTGTATCGTCAAAACAAAATCCTGTTGCAGATATTGATTTATTTGTGGATTTAAGTTTTTCATGACCAAATAAAATTCCAAAATTAATATAGGATTATTTTACAAATATATATAAAGCAATATAAAATATGGTTAAAAAAAAGAAACAATTTAAAGAAGTTACACTAAAGAACAAATTATTTTTTTTTCAAAACATCAGAATATTTGGGAGTCTGCCATTATCATTTAAAATATCATCATGGTTGTTAATATTTGGTTAAATATATCATAATTCTTAATTTGATTCTTTAGTAGTTAAAAATGTATAATGTTTATAGGGAAAAAGAAAAATATTATTTGATTTTTTCTTAATACAGGATAATCAGATGTTTCTTTCCAATCTAATTTATTTAGCATATATTAAACTTTATCAGAATTTTCTGTACATGATTGTTCACAAAGGCAAAACATAAAGGCATATTTCTTTAAATAAAACAGATTAACTTATTCCAAATTTTGGACCATATTACAGGCTATAAAATAAAAACAGCTGTTAATTACCATAATGATTTTTAATTTTTATCTTAGTTTTTTTTTATAACTTTGTCAAGTAACAAACTACAAAACTTTGTAGTATAAATGAAAATATATAGAATGCCATTGATGAAATCCCTTGACAGTGTAATGCACTTTTTATTGGTTAAACTCCCAAGCAATAAAGAAAACATCAAACATACATTAAAAACCCAAATTTTTATAAACTAAAAATAAGTCAACATCCATTTGGACATGTTTACAAAAACAATTGAAAACCTTTTTTCTGTTATGAAAAGAAAGTCAGAAAAAACTGTAAAATAAAAGATCTTTATCATTTCATAAAGATAACTCTTACCCTTCCTTTAAATACTACAGGGTTACTTTTGCCTAATGCTGGTTATAATAGGTAACCTTAAAATAAATTAAACTTACCACCCTTCCCACTTTTTACGCCTTTTTAAAAACTGAAAGATCAAATCTAAATATTCTAAGCACAATTGGTTATTATATGAAATGTAATTAGTATATATTAAACTTTACTCTCCAGAGATTTAACTTATAAAGTTTTATAAGTATGGTGATTTACCTTCCGACCTGCTGTAGCTACCAACAGTTTTTCTCCACAAATACTCATTGAGTATACTTTATCACTTTGGTTATAACTCCCACTAGGGCCTGATGACCTTGGATCCCATAACCTTACATGGTGATCCCAACTCCCTAAAATATAACAATAAAATATATTAGTATTTTTTTTTTAAATAGATATTATATTTTTTACATGTAAACAGTTATAGAAAAAATCTCCTACCAGTTAGAATACAGTTAAGCTCATTACAGTATTCCACACATTTTATGGGATTATTATGTGTTCCAACAATACTTTCTGTGGTAGTATTAAAGTCAAAAGATTTAAGAGTATTATCCAATCCTCCAGAATATGAATGAACAGCATCCTAAAAAAAAGCAAGTTGAAACTAAAAATTGTCATTAGTACATTTAAATGTAATTTTAAACCAGAAAAATAAACTGACGATGGTAAATTACCAAGAATTATCTATAATCTAAAAAAATATGTAAATATAAAATATTACTTTCTACTTAAGTTACAGGTAGTTCATTAGGAATAAATAATTTCTTACAAAAGGTTTTTCAAAATAGTCAATTGTTGTCATGGGTCATTTATTATAAAATATTCTCTGGGCTAGGTACTTGCCAGACATGCCAAAAAGGGCCACTTTGGTTAAGGATCCAGGGTGTACTAACATAAATCAATTAACTCTGGAGCTCTGTTAGTGCACCCTGGCACCTGGACCACAGTGGTCTTTTTGTATGTCTGAGGAGTAACCAAAAGAATATTTTGTAATTCATAGAGGATATTAAAACACAAATCATTAATAAATAAATGAACATATAGCTATTTTTGACAAATATAAACAATAATGATGGAAAACCTTATCCAGTTTAGGAGTAATATTGCCAAAAATGTAATGTTAACCTTGTCCAAATAAGCCTAACCTAATTTTAAACAATGTTCATATGAATACTTACAGTAAAACAGCAATCTAGCACAGCATTATCGTGAGCGTACCTGTGCCTTAAATTATTCGCAATAACATCATATAATCTCACAGATCCATCCCAAGAGGAAACTAATAAAAATTGGTTGGTGTTTGGACCAAATTTTACACTAGAAATTGCGTCGTCCGGTGGCGATTTTAACTTGTATTCTGCTTGGGATTTCATCATTAATATTGTTTTTGTTGTAACGGTTAAAGATTTATGCTAAGAATGTTTAAAATTAATTAAACAATTTTAAGAATAAGAAATAAACTCTGCACTTGTGTTGTGGTTTAAACTTTTCTTTTTTTCCCTTCTTTTTTTTATGGCGTTTGCTGCCACTTTTTTACGTTCAGCTCCATTCGCCAGCGCTTCCCTTTCTAGTCACACAAAACGTGGTCGCAATGTGAGCTTTCCTAGGCTTTGTCGGTGATAAATGTCTGTTAATTATGCTGATTGGTCCACCGTATACTCCACCGACATGTATAGCCGGTATTCACTTAGCGAACGTATATGGCCGCACGGCAACGAACGTATACGTTCGGTTAGTGTGGACATGAATAATTTTATCTACGAACGCATGCATTCGGTTGCGGAAAGGTTCGCTCGTTTGTCGGTACATCAAAGGAAATTCGCCACACGTCGTTTTGAGATGTGTACGTATATGAATGAAATACGAATGAAAATGAATTGTCGGAACGAAGGTGAACAACACTACACGCATACGTTTGTTAAATGTGTATGTCAGAGCGCATGTCGAACAAAATTCACGCACATTTACGGCATATACTTTTGTTACCGTGCGGCTATATACGTTCGCTAAGTGAATACCCGGCTTGGTGTAAACTTCGAGCATATGTCCACTAGAGCAGCACGCAGAGCGAGAGAGAAGTTGTACATGTTTTTTTCTCTCTTCAACTGCTGTTTCCAGGCCAAGCAGCCTGGCCGCAAGCGTGAGAGAGGAAGAAAACAGGGGAAAAATCTCTTTTTGCGCTCGTCGTGCAGATATTGGTTTATCTCTCTTTTTTGATCGGCGAGTCGCTGACCAATACCTGCACGCGGAGCGAGAGAAGGGTTTTTTTCCCTGTTTTTCATTTCTCTTGCACGCTTGTTCGACCGTCTAAGTGGCACGACTGCCTTAAGTAGTAATATTTTGAACGGGTGTAAACTTCGGGCACATACCTATAGGGGTAGCCTTACCGCTCGGCTATGCGGACAAAGGAGAGAGAACGAAGAATCACAATATAACCTTTCTCAATCGCTTCAAAGAGCTAATTAGTTTACGGGAAAAAGTCGACCAATTAGTACGGAGAGTGGAGAATTTACCTCTCTCATCGACCAATCAGCACATTGGAGTGAGAAAAAAAAGTTATACATACTGTGATTCTTCTTTCTCTCTCGCACGCTTATTCGAAATGCCAAGTGACAAGACGGCTTCTTTAGGTATATGCTAGAAGAGTGTATTATACAATGCAGTCGTCGTTTTGCCTCTTGCTAAGCTTAATGCGATGTACTGAGGAGACTTAGCATCAAAGCCATTAAGGCTGATTAGGTAACCCTCAAAACAAAGAAGAAGAGCTATCTTCATGAATATGACTCATTGTCAAATTTGACGTTTAGTGTCAAAAACAGAGAAAAGGCCGTAGTTTAGGAAAAAAGGCGTGTTATTTAATAAAAATTAGTATTTTTTTACATAATGGAAGCGTATGATGTGATTGTGAACCAACCAGTAGTAATAGATAATGTAAGTTGATATGTTTTAATTTAAAATATTTTTACTTATTTAAATAATTTATTTACTTATAGGGCACTGGGGTTATCAAAGCTGGATTTGCAGGGGATCAAATACCTAAATGCAGGTTTCCAAATTAGTGAGTATATTGAATATATTGGTGTTATTGCAGATACATGAAAACTTTTTTACTTTCTAGTGTGGGTAGACCCAAACATGTTCGTGTCATGGCAGGAGCTTTGGAAGGGGACCTTTTTATTGGGCCCACAGCCGAAGAGCATAGAGGATTACTTTCAATTAAATATCCAATGGAACATGGCATAGTTACAGATTGGAATGACATGGAGAAAATTTGGAGTTACATTTATGGGTAATATTTTAGTTTTTTTTTTATCATCAATTATTCACATGGCATAAACTCTTAGCAGGTATAAGAAATTAATACATTTGTTGCTAAGTTAACAAACTACACAAAAACACGTTATGATTAAAAGGATTGTAGAGGTCACTTGCTTTTATATTAATGTTGCCGTAATTCTAACTTATAGGATCAGAAATATAGTAACAGGTAAAGTGAACAATTTCTAAGGAAATTTTCGTAATTATTATTATTTTTTTATTTGTTGTTTGAAGTTAGAATCAGGAATTTTTTAAGCTTTTAAGATTTAAAGGTTTAGATTGTTTCCAATGATTTTTGTCTTAAACCGTATTTAAACCACTGTAAATTTGAAATTAAGCACAAAAAAGCTGTATAGCAAAGTATATTTCTATAAAAGACTTCTGACAACACCTGCTACATGAAATTTATTTAGGAGTTGTAGTTACAAAAATATATCTGTACTTAAATTAATATAAATTTAAAATATTTTAGCAAAGATCAACTTACTACTTTCTCCGAAGAACATCCTGTGTTATTAACAGAAGCTCCATTAAATCCAAGGCCTAACAGAGAAAAGGCTGCTGAAATTATGTTTGAAACATTTAATGTTCCTGCACTTTTTATTTCCATGCAAGCTGTACTTAGTTTGTAAGTATTAGACTTTTTACTGTTTTCATAAAGCCATGTACCAAAAATCGTTTTTTTTTTAAATTGTAAAAACATAAGTTTTTGATGTTGCTGACCATGTTTGTATCCAAAACATCTCATAAGATGGGTAGTGAAAGTAGAACAGTCATCAGTCAGAATCCTGTATTTTTTAGTACTCTCTTTATATGTTAAGGGATGTTCAAAAACCATATTAAATTCGATGTAATCTGAGCTTAAGACCTAGATACATTTAGTTCTTGAAGGCAAGATTATGTTTATATCCACCTTGTGCCTTGGTGTGCTAAGCTTTATATAAATAATTACCATTTTATTTGTAATAAATTAAAACAATGAAATTTTAAAGAACACCTTTTATTTAACCTATACCATTGTCTATCTGTCACAAGCAAACATATGTATTATAATATTTGTTTGAGGTTTGAGATTTATTACTTTTTCCAAAAATAGCCAGCAATCCTTTTGTTTATTTTGAAAATGATCAGTCATTAATCAACTAACCAGAACTAACCTGACAAATGTCAGTGCTAATATTTGAATGATGTTAAATAGTTTTTTTTAGTTTTGTGTATATTTATTGGCATATACTATAATTTTTTTATCAATAAGGGCTATTAATAAATGATTTTGTAAACCTAATAAGACTCATAAATGATGATGATGCTAGTTGGATTTTATTCATAATTTTCATTGTTTCGTAGATATTCCACTGGTAGGACTACAGGTGTAGTTTTGGACTCAGGTGATGGCGTTACTCATTCAGTGCCTATATACGAAGGATTTGCCTTGCCTCATAGTATTATGAGATCAGACATTGCTGGTAGAGATGTTTCTAGATATTTAAGGTAGAAAATCTTGGTAATATATAACTAAAAACTATATATCATAAGACAATATTTTGTAATGGGTTTATATAAGATTTTTTGCCTATTTAGGTTCTATTTTTTTAAGGTTGCTTTTTACGAAAGAAGGACTTATCTTCCGAACAACGGCCGAGTTTGAATCAGTAAGGACATTAAAAGAAAAAGCCTGTTACTTAGCAAATAATCCTGCAAAAGAGGAGTCAGTAGAAACTGAATCGATTAATTATACCTTGCCTGACGGTAGTGTTATCAAAGTTGGTCCAGCTAGGTTTAGAGCGCCTGAAATTTTATTTAAACCTGATTTAATTGGTAAGTTTGTTTCAAATGGAAAAAGTGAAAAACCCATTTTACACAGAGCTGTCAATTGAGCTCAGGCTATGTATCTTAAGTGTAAAAGGGGCTTTAGGATCATGTAGTTTAAATAGGCATTATGTTGCTTCTAAAATAAAAAAGATATATACTTGAGTTTAAAAAATTAAATGTAAGGAATATGTTTATTGTAACTATTGATGGAGATGTGTCATTTAGTTTTTTTCCATTTTTTACCATTGTAATTAAGGCTATATTTTGTCGGGTAACCTTTAAAACTTCAAACTATTTTTTAATGTTAACATACAGAAAATGATTTGTGCAAAAAAGCATTAATTTACAAACTGGTTAAAACATCAATAAATCAGTTAAAAATTTTAAAATTATGTTGAATCAAAAATTTTGATTTGACATTTTATTTAACTTTTGTGTTTATTAATTTTACTGCAGCATGGTAATGCAAACTTTTTTTAGGGGAAGAGTGTGAGGGCCTTCATGAGGTTCTTTCTATTCAATTCAAAAATCTGATTTAGATCTTCGAAAAGTGTTATTTAAAAATATAGTTTTATCTGGAGGATCTACTTTATTTAAAGGTTTTGGAGACAGATTACTTTCAGAAATTAAGAAAATGTCACCTAAGGAAATCCAAATTAAAGTAAGTATATTATATGTTACTACTGTTCAGTCACACCACAAGTGACTATTGACCCTGGTGTTTTAAATGAAGCATTCTTATCAACAAACAAAATTTTGATGTGTTTATGACACAAGGTGGATATGATCTTTGGTATCACGAGTGTATATTACCTATTTCTTTATTCATTTATATTGTTACAAACTTGTAAATATGTCTTTAGTTTGTACAACTGTAGGAAGTAAGGATTATTTAATTTAGTTAAATAATTTATTTTCATAAATTATCTTAGTTGTGGTTAGACTATTGCGAAGGGCTTGTACTTTTTTTCCCATCTTGTATTAAAAAAAAAATATTTCAGCAAATTCTAGACTTTTCGACATTACTATAAAACGGACAACCTTCTTAGTCATAATAAAATAAAAGCTTTATTGTGCAAAGAAAAAAAATTGTCATTCACAATAAATCAGTAGTTTACTAATCTACAGTAGTGGCAGAAAGTAGAGCAACTTCTTTATTTCAAACACATCTATTTTATTTAGTAAGAAAATACAATCATATTGAAATATAATACCAATAAGACCTAGCATTATAAATCTATCAACAACTTAACTTAATATTCTTTGTTTATATTTTTTATGTACAAAAATTAATTCTGGACGGAAAAAGTAGAGCAACTTTTTAAGAATTGATGTTTTTCTTTTTAGTAAAAACTGAAGTATAATTACAATTTTATATTTCGTAAAATATCCATCATTTTTAATAACTTCCTCACAACGGTGCATAGATTGGTACTTAGAAATTATTGCTGGATCCATATTAATCCAAGCTTCATGTAATGCATTGAACAATTCGTCCTTATTTTTTAAGTTTTCCCCCTTATTTTCCTATCCAAAATTTCATAGGTTCTCATGGGTTTAAATCTGTGATGGACTGGCCAAGTCCAGTCCATTATTGAATATCTTGCTGTCTAAACCAAGCCTTTACATATTTAGAAGAATGCTTTGGATCATTGTCCTGCTGAAAAATGTGCCAAGGGGCATTTTTTCGTCTGCATATGGAACCATTTCATTTTCCAGAATATCTTTACATAAATCTATCCATTATCCCATCAATTTTATGAAGTGGCCCCATTCCGAAACCGGAAAAAGCCCACACCATAACTGATCACCACCATGTTTTACTTTGGACAAGTGTATCCGGTTTAACCTTTGGTTTGAGGACTCGAACATATGCTATACCATCACTTTGAAATAAATTAAACTTTGATTCAGTACTGAATATTATCCTTTTTCAGTCATTATTTGTCCAGTGCAAATGAGATCGAGGCAAAAGAAGACGGATCGTCTGTTTTTGCAGATAATAGAGCTTTTTTGCTGGACGTCTTGCAAATAATTTGGCCTCCATAATCTACTTCTTATTGTCCTTGAAGATATCTGAATGCCTAATTCTTCTGATAATCGCTGCTTTATTTTACTTGAACCCCAAGAATGGATCACTCTGAGATATTTTCAAAATTTGTTTATCTTGATATTTATCCGTTTTCTTGGTCTTCCTGATTTTTTTATAAAACATGTCCATGCTTCACATTGAAATATTCGCATACTATAGATTTATGCAAACGAAACCTTTTTCCAATATTGATTTGTTTTTCACCATTTTTTGTAACAGTCTATATTCGTTTTTTAAATCACGGATAAAGGCGTCCTCTAGGCATTGTAACTTAACTTTGCTTTTAATGCAACCGTAAACAGCTGGAATTAAACTAATATTATTCGATTTGTAAGTTAAAAAAATGTTGCTCTACTTTTTGCCAGGTACAAAATTCTTATCAGTTTAAAAAAAACAGAAATATTCAGAATAATTCTATCTGATTTAAGACTACCTACTTGACCAAAAGTATTGTGGATAAATATCATTGTTATTCCTTTGTTAGTTGTCAAGAAATTTGATTTTTTAAAAGTTGCTCTACTTTCTGCCACTACTGTATGTATAAAATAAAACTAATGCGCTTCAAAATATAGATTAATATTGAAACAAACCAGATTTTTTTTACAATATACAATAATACATAATTTACATACCTATAACTAGTTTCTAAAATATAATAAAATCAGTACAAAAAACCACAAAAATAGTCAGGTACTATGTTAATATCAAATGAGAAACAATTAAGTAAATGAAGAACAACTCTAATTCAATATATTGCCATAATATTCCTTAACTACAGAATAGGCTTTCCCAACTTTTAGAACCTCTTAACCTCTCTACGAAATTTTTTCTCCTCAACAGTCTGTCTCAGTAGCACAGGAAGGTAGTTGAATCAAAAATAAAAAAAAAAACTGTCCATTAGCAAAATAACTCAAAAATTTAATCACACTCAGGGCACATGTGCTTCGCACATTGTAAACAAACATGTTTTTGAAAAGAATAACATCAATATATTGATTTTATAGTAACTTTAGGAGGACAAGACACCCACATTTTTCTTGTTTTTCTTCACTGACCGGATCTTGAATTGTATCTGGCAACTGCAAGTTATAATTATATTTTGTTTTCAAAAATAATTATTTTCATTGGTTTCTGTCAGACTCAGATACTCGCGAAATAATGAGTAATATGATGAGTTATAGCCCACTTAGAAGCCTAGCAAATGGAGCATCTTTGTCTTCGATGATAGTTAATTTATCTGTATAAATATCAGTGTTGTGATCACTGAATTCTGGGACAAAATCATTCATGACATCTTTTATTTCCCACCTGCTGGAATCTTTTACAATCAACATCTCAATGAAAGCTTTATTATTTGGGTCCAGTGGTTTATAGTAGTCTGAGGTATTTTATAATGGCAGAGTTAAGTTGTAGGTAAAGTTTTTTTTACCATCCAACGTCCAAGGTACACACATACTTTAAAACAGCTGTTTACAAGTATTTATGTAAATAAAGGATGAATTATAAAAGTAGTTAAAGTTTTATAAAGTTACACACAATAACTTACCTAAATCGTATTACTTGAAATTGATACTACCACTACGGTGTTGGTGCAATTAAACTCATAGCTCCTAGCTACCCTGGATCACCCTGCCCGGCGAAGGCTGATTTGACCCACCCCGGCCTCACAGGCCCCCCGTCGATACTTAAAGGTTAAGAGGAAAACCAACTTTAAAAGTTTGTATTAAAATGGTATGAAAGTAGTTCAAGGATTAGTACTAGTAAAATTTGATTCCAATCCCTCTCCACGCACAGTTGTGAAAACCTGTCATAATCTGCCCTGGTAAACAACCTTCCACGACGCTTTGCAGCCCTGGACTTTCTTTCCCATACTTGCACTGTACACAAAAACAACTTTATGATCTGACATTCCAGATTTAAATAAAACATTTTTCTTTCTTTTATCCATATTTGAGCAAAAATGGTCCCGAGTTGCCCGCTGAGTATTTGAATATATGGCATGCTTACTCAAGTTATAAGAATATAACAGGCTACTTAACATTTTTAAAATTGATGTTTGACCATCTAAAAATTTATGTTAAAATCACCCGCCAAAAAAAATTTTGAGAACACGAAGACGGAGCTGTTCATTTGAAGACAGTAACAACTAAACTTTAGCGTAGTTATGTTCTATTGTTACTATAGTATCGTTTCATTGTTTGCTAATAAAAGGGTGTAAAATGACGATTCATGTTTTTATAGAGGTGTTGGG
>JAHBCN010013735.1:0-23819 GCA_019359885.1 Listronotus oregonensis
ATTAGCCACACAAGCTAAAAAAATTATTATAAAAAATCGATAAAATTTAACGACTTATTAGAAATAATACCTCTCACGTTTTGCCAATTTTCCATGTCAATGCAATGACTGAATAAGGATAAAATTTAAATCTCAAAATGCTATCTGAAAAAAAAAACATTTATTTAGGAGGTTGCAAATTTTATTATATTTTCTCCGTTCATTATTACCTGTGTCGCCGTCGCCGCCACTGCCTACGATTATAGAAAGGCAGGGAAAATTTTATTTTTATGTAAATACGTTAATATGCATGCTAGGTAGGTTATAAAAATAATAAGAATTTGTATTTAATTTTTCGTTTCATATTTTTTTTACTTTTAATAGAATTATGATTTTTTTTTCAAGTAGAAATAGTTAGTTATTTAGTTTGTTTTTTCGTTCGTTAGTTAGTTAGTGAGTTAGAGTTTAAATTTATTTATTTTTTTTACAGATTTTATTTTTGTTTTACGATTTTTTTAAATAGTTAGTTTGTTAGTTAGTTAGATAGTTAGTTAGGTTGTTTGTTTGTTTGTTACTTTGTTTTGTTTAGTTAGAAAAGTAGTTATTTAACCTAATATCATAGCTTAGGTTTTCAATAATAATAATAATAATAATAATAATAATAAAAATTAAAAAAAATTAAAAATCGACCGTGCAGGCGTTTTACGGAGGAACATTCAGTAGGTTAACATCATCTATGAAAGGATCGAAAATTCTTTTAGCTGTACGGGTAAAATCTTCCGTAGCGTGGATAATTTCTAAACGCGTTAATAGAGCCTCATCTATATTTTGTGGTTCGTGATTTGCAATCATTATAATAGGACCTCTAAATTCAAAAGTTATAGGAGGTCTACCCTTTTTGTCCACGGTTACGGTGGCACCTTCTAAAAGCCGTTTTAAAATACCATGGCTATAATGAAAAAAACTCATTTCTTCAAATATCATTATTTTATGAAAAGTTGGATCAAAATTATTAAAAGCAAATCGATCTTGAGATGGCCAAAAAATTACTCTTTCCCATTGGGCAAAGTGAGCGCCCAAAAGGTGATTTTTAATAAATGTACTTTTTCCCATAAAGGGATCGCCCCATAAATAAAGTTGTTTTAAACGGGCAGGTAGTGGGTAAGAAATTATACTAAAAAACCACTTTTGCACGTCAAATGCCCATTGGCAATTATACGTTTGAAGGGAATTTCAAATGGTGGTAGTTCTTTTAAAAATATTTTTTCTTAAAATCATTAAAAAAATTTTCTAAATATACGCCATATTTTGGATAAAGTTCAAAAATTAGTTTATCAGTTAAATTAAAAAATTGATGTGTTTTGCAATAATCAGTTAAACGATATAGGGGACTGAGATGTGAAATTGGAATATTAAAAGAAAGTAATTCTGTGTCCTCTTTGGAAATATATAATAAAGTTGCTTTAGCATTTCTAACTGATTGTATATCGTTATTGTTAATATATTTTAAGTTATGATATTGTCTTAATTCATTTAAAAAACAAGGTTTATTAAATTTGACATAACAGTGTATATGAGCGTAAAATTCAGCCTCCACTCCGAAAGGTTCTACGGCTATGAGATACTGCTCTATATACTGTCTGTCGTTCGCGCGGGCGGCGTTACGGTCTATTACAATATTTTGGAAATCTGGTAAAACTAAAAGATGTTGAGGAACATCATCTGGATATTCCCCTTTAAACGGAAAATGACTTAAAAATTTTTATATGTTTCCTGATATTAGGATCACCAAAAAAATCTAGATGAGTAA
This sequence comes from Listronotus oregonensis, assembly GCA_019359885.1. NCBI lineage: Eukaryota > Metazoa > Arthropoda > Insecta > Coleoptera > Curculionidae > Listronotus > Listronotus oregonensis. The sequence goes on from JAHBCN010013735.1 coordinate 1,790, forward strand.
AAGGAATGGTTATGAAAAATTCTGTGCTGCTCCTCCGTACAGCGCCGGCACGATTATTTGGAGGCCTTCCTCTTCCTCTTCCCCTAGCCGCAGCAGGGGCACCGGGTTGTTGGTTGCCGGGAGGGGCTGGACCTGGACCTGGACCAGGAACAGGAACAGGAATACCGACAGCAGCAGGCACAGGAATAACCCCAGGTGCAGGGACATTATTTACGACATTGCCTCTTCCTGGTGGCCTTCCTCGACCCCTTCTGACCGGTACATTATTTGGCGCAGGGGGGGGAGGATTATTATTATTATTATTATTTTGTGGTGGTGGCGGCGGCGGAAGATGATTATTATTAGGAAACATATTTTTTTTTTAAGTTTGAAAAATTTACTACAAATTATTATTTATTTTATATTATTTGAATTTGGAAAAAATTAAAAAAACAATTAATTTTAGAAAAAATTTTAGATAAATCAATTTTAATTTCTTACTTCGCCGTTTAGATCTTCATAACGGTTATGTATTGTACACTTACTAAAATATCGCGACCGCGTAACCTCACTACCGTTCCAATAATCGTACAAGTTCTTAATGGTGAATCGATGACCATTCATAGGCAAGGGTCCTTTAATGATCACTAAAATATCATAAGCCAAATTGTGATCTCTTAACCCATTTAAATAAAAAAAAGATAAAATTTGCACTCTCTCCCGATAAGTGAATGAAGAGGAACAGACAGCTTCTTTAATATAAGGTGGCCATATATTATAAGGTCCTACTATATCCTGTAATGTCCAAATTTTATCGTCTAAAGAGAAAATATTACACATGAACCTATCAGTTTTATAATAATTTTTTGATACGCACCGATACAAGTCTACCCTTATTTTTTCATTATTTTTCAATTAATTTTTGTATCTACGTATCGCTATATAGACTTTGTATGTGGACATTTACAATAACAACAAATTTTTCTTACCAAAATGGGGATTTATATCGTTTATATAGAGGTTAAAATTAACCGCCATAATTTTTGTTTTATCTGTAAAAAAATTTTTTTATAACAATTTACTATAAATTTATACAAACTCTGAAAGCAAATAAAGCATTATAGATATTAATTTGATTTTTCCGCGTTAGTCGATACTAAAATTAAAATCAGGAAAATAAACTTAAACTGGTAAAACCAAACAAAACTTTTTTCAAGTTAGCCTAAAAATCATTAAACATAAAAGAGTATACTTATATGTTTTTAGGAAACATGGTAATCTCTAAAACAGTTCTCAACACAGAGGGCGGGTTGTTCGTCACACATTGGACAATAATAGCGTGTTTCGCGTCGTTTTTTATTTCTTGTACAGGCTCTACATGGTTTTGTTGGCCTTGTTTTTTTTCTGTTGGCGGGAGAGCTTCTAAATAATGAAAATCATCTTTTTTCTGCTTTTTTCTTGTATCTGGTAACCTTCAATCAACGTTGCTATAAACTCTTCCCTAAACTGTAGAGAATCCATTTTCGAACCTGTTATCTGTCGGTGCAAAATGTACGCATTATGAATATAGATTTCAAAGATATGTATTGCTAACTTTTCGAACCATCTCACAGTTTTTCGTAAACATGAATAATATGAAAGCATTTGATCTGATCGATCGACTCCCGACATTCCGTTATTATAATCAATAACAATATTAGGTTTTAGGCTCTTCTTTCCATTACGGTGGGAAAATTCTACCATATCTACTCTATGTTTATTTGAAATAACGAGGACATCTCGCTTATCTTTCTACTTACAAACGACTACAGATTTATTTCTCTTCCACGTAAGCTGACCTTTTTTTAGCTTTTGATTTACTACGCATTTAGGATTTCCTTTTCTGTTCCTTCGTAGCGTACCACAAACATAAGTTTTTCTATTCGTTAACAGGTGGGTAAGTCCTACTGAATTATAAAAATTATCCATATATAGCACATATCCTTTGTCGAGATAATCTTCCGTTAGATATAAAACAACCCCATCAGTATGTTTAGTATCTATATCTAATGATTCGGATTTTCCACAATAAACTTTAATTTTTTGAACCAGACCATTAGATTCGCATAATTTATATAACTTGATACCATATTTGTGTTTTTTGTTTTTTATGTACTGACGGAAAAAGAGCCTTCCGCGCCAGAGCATCATTGATTCGTCAAAACAGGTATTTTTTTGCGGTATATAATTTTCACCCATAACTTTGTTGAAATGGGTTAAAACTGGATGCACTTTGTATAATCTGTCATCATTAGACACAGAATTATCCGCAAAGTGAAGAAAGCGTAACAATAGCTGAAACCTGTTTCTGCTCATAATAGAACGCCAAAATGGCACATTATAAAAAGGTTTTGTATTCCAATAACATGAAATTTTGGGAAGTGAAAAGGGTCCCATGTGAAATAATAGTCCCAAAAATTGTTTTATTTCCAAAATGTTGGTATCCTTCCATGCAAACTGCCTTGAACTTTTTTTTTGGGGTTTTTTTACTAATTCTTGCTGCGCATATAAGTTAGTTTGAGTTACTAACACGTTCAAAAAATCCTCAGAAAGAAACAAGTCTACTAAAGTTTGTACACCAAAATTAGTAAGGTCTATTTTCAAACCTGCATTTTCTGTATACAAAAATTCCGGAGGGTCTTCATGTATGTCAATCCATTCATCCTCCTCACTGCCAGGCACTATGGTTAGTTGAGCTGGTGTATTTGGTTGCAATGGCTCAGATGATATATTCGCATCCCCGTCACCGCCAAAAAGGTCTTCAGCTTCCAGTTCATCACTCACATAATCACTTAAGCCACTTGAGCTTCCTGAACTTTCTTCCACACAAGGAATGTCATCGAACTCCGAATCACTCATGTTAACATATTCTTCGAATTCTTTGTCGGTAAGTCTTCTTTTATTTGCCATTTTGGAATTAAAAGTACTCAAAATTCGTAAAAATAACAACAACTACTGAAATTCCCAATGAACTAAAATTGGAAACAAACTAAACGACCAGTCTATTGAAACACATAGCTTGCACTAAACGTGTTTATGTCGTTTTGCGCGACCTTTGTCGATTCAGGCGGCGCATTATCCCTACCTACGACTATCGCCTGACTCTACGGCTTAACTCGTAGTTGGCACCTAGAGTTAACTTTTGTATGAAAGTGCCAAATACTAGATAACTCGTAGAGTACTTTTTTCTTAAAAATATGCCTTTCTCAAAAATATTTTCATAATGTATATGCTAGATGGACCAATTTAAGCCCAAAAATCGCAATAACTAATACTGGCCCTGAGGGCCCATTTCGAGCTATGCCCTCTGGCAGCGAACGTGTTAAAAACATCATTTTCTTCTCCTTCCTGCAACTGGGATCGTGGATACGGCCTCATTAAATATTCTGTCAAAGGGAAAGCTTCATCTCCAAGAAAAACGAAAGGAACTTTGACTGCTGAACCAGGCAAATATGTTTCTTCTGGTAGCCTTTTTTTCCTGACTCAATTGCTTGTCGAAAGGAGCAGTTTTCAAAAACACCTGCATCATTTTCTTTGCCATAAGATCCCACATCTACCATAACGAATTTACAATTGGCATCTGTGACTGCAAGAAGTCCTACGGAAAAAAAGTTTTTGTAACAATAATACATAGAGCCGGATTTTTGAGGCCTTTTAATTCTTATGTGCTTCCCATCTATACATCCGATACAATTCGGAAATTGCCACTTATTCCAAAAAGCATCAGATACCTTTTTGAAATCTGCCTCGGTAGGCTCTGCCATATGTATTACTACCAACTTTCTGCAAATTGCCTGACATATTTCAACTACTATAGTAGCTACAGCACTCTTTGAAATCCTGAAGCTGTACGCTAGTTGCCGAAAAGGCATACCTGTTGCCAAATACCTGAAACAAAAAACGAAATTAACTTGTTTTGCTTTTCGGAATGATTAAACAATCTTTATACAATAAATTGATATTGTTATTTTTTTAATAATATGTGTTATTTTATTTGAAAATATCTTTCCAGAAGACGCAGTTAAGACAAAGTGGAAGAACCTGCGTGATAATTTCCGGAAAGAATTTAAAAAAATTCCAAAGGGCCGTTCGGGTGATGATAGTGAACAAGCCCCTATCTACCAGGGATCATGGGCACACTTTAATTCAATGCTATTTCTTAAATCCCTATTTACACCTAGAAACACACAAAGCAACATTAAACTTTCCCAAAATATAGAGTTAGAAGATCAGCAAGATAATTCTCTGCCGCAAATGAACAAATTTCTCAAAGTGAGGAGAATCAGAGGCCAAAAACGCCCCAACAGATACAGCAGAAGGATATCGATAATGAATCGTCTGATAAAAGTGAAGTATTAAAACCAATTGAAATACGTAGAAAACGTAAGGTCCAAAATAATCCTACTAACTTCGAACAAGAAATGTTAAATATTGGACGAAAGAAAATTGAGTTATTAAACAAAAGTCATATTGAAGATGATGAGGACATAAATTTCTTTAAGTCTCTACTTCCTCATGTGAGACTTCTTCCTTCCTTAAATAAGTTAACGTTTCGTAGTGCAGTTCAAAATTTATTAATTAATGAAATTACTAAAGTTCAAACTCAGCAAAATTTAACTCAGCAGATACAAAGACCAGTTCAACCTGACGCAACAGGCACTTCTTACATATCTTCACCATACCCTTCGCCAGCAGTTACATATAAGTAGAGGATGGGGCCCTTGAGTAGGGAGGCCTTTTGGGGCCCTTGGGTAGGGTCGCTCTTATCAGGCCAAGAAAGAGGCGCGCTTCGGCAAACCTCGGGTTACGTCATCCGGCAATCGTCGGCGCTACATCATCGGCGTTACGTCATCGGCGTTACGTGGTTAAGTAGACGTCCTCAGGTCAAGTGGTCATTTTACGCCGCCGCCATTTTGAAAATAAAAAACCACTGGGATTTGAATCGGGGATAATTCCGTGACGAAGCACCTCGTCCCAACGCCTAATCCATGGACCCACGAGGGCATATTGATTATTAATGTTAAATAGTAGAAGAGATAATTGCATGTGTATGCCCTCTCGTTAGTTAAAATATTAGTCAATAAACCAGTCGTTTAGTTACTATATGGTGCGCTGTGTAGTATTTGGTGGGCAAAATTATAACGATGATTGATTATTTGGTTACTAATAGTAAAGCTGATTTCGTTAAAAATTGCCAAGAATTACGATATATTATTAGTTAAATTGTGCATGCTTAACTTGGTGCTGTAGTTTAAGGTATAACTTGATAAGTAATTAGATCTGATGATGATTAACAAAATTGAAAGTACGTATTGTTTGAAAAGAAGTAGGATAGATACGGCATCAGTCTTAATTATATATGAGTTAAAAACATAGCGTAACAACCTATTATTGGTGTAATAGAGTAATATAACCATGCTAACTGTTATTAAAGCTGTTTATTTATCTAAGAAGGGTCAGTAATTATTATGAAAAAAGCTAGTGTTCAAAGGTCATATTTCCTAGGTATAAAATACTTTAAATACTATCAGTTTAAAACCATTTATTTATTATTAATTAATATTACGTTAAAGGTAATAATGTATAGAGATATATATTCGTAAGAGATAAAAAGTTACACATTATTTGGCCTATTACCAAGGGAAAATACTTAGTATATAGGAGATTTAGACTCATAACTCATTAAAAATTATTTTTATTATTTACATATATAGTCCTTAAGATTATTATTCACATATAATACTTAAATATAAAATACAAGAAGTTTAGTAAGTGGCATTAAGAGCTAAATAGTTGCACCGGAAGGGCCTAGGAAGTAAGGTTAGAATAGTAAGTATATATTTTTAAATATAATTATTTGATTATTAAAGACTACACATCCTAAATTTATTATATATCAATTATTTACAAACCGGTAAAAATAAGAGGGGGTAACCAAGAGTATATACAACACCCTTTGTCACCAAATACAATATAATACAGATCTTCGACTTTTTGTTAGTGTATTTCCTAAACATAAGTGTCTTATTATAAAAAGGTTTTAAAAGATATATTTTCATATGAGTGTTGTATCTTACAACCAGTGGTTTGTCTACCCTACCAATATAATTAAAGAAGGTAGATCATAATGCTAATAGAGAACTTTGGGTAAAAAAAAAATCCTTTGGTCTGAAGCCGTCATATGTTGGAAAAGCAGCAACAAAAATTATGACTATTAAGATTTGAAGAATTACCCTTCGTAGGCTCGGTTAAATAGAGGTGAGTATTCGGAAAAGTCAAGAAAATGTCAACATGTAAATAGAGTCGCAAACTATCTGCCTTTTGTAACTGAACTGGATTCCATAGGTATTATTTAAATTATAAATGCTCACAAGTTGAACAACTCAATAATATATCTATCAATGTTTACCTCGATGATGGACAAGTTTATAAAAATAAAGCAAAAATAGTATTAAAGTTCAAGTCCAGAATTTCCAGAACCTGAATCTCAGAATACATATAACGATAATTATGAAAGAAACAGTGACACACACGAAAATGTGACAGATCTTTTTGAGAGGTCGCTCCAAATTAATGCTACAGTTTGTTAAGTTAATACAATTAGAATGTGTTAATTAAGGTCTATTGACACCAAAAATTTGAGTAATGGTTTTGCACAGACAAAACGAATTGAATATAGACCTTCAAACGATCTACATAGTGTTCAAAGCATAAATGATGTAGTACAAAACATAGATATTAAGTTGAATAATACCGTACCAAAGTTACATATCACTACCAATATTTCTAAGTACGCCACTGTACATTGACGACATTTTTAAAAATTCTAAAATATTACCAAAACATATACGGGGAACTGTATTATACCCAGCTAAAATTAATATCAATCTCACATCATCGTATCCGGACCCTAATAAAGTTTTTAACCTTGAAGGAATACAGTTTCCGATGACAATAGGGCAAATTTCGCGCTTTGAAAGACAAAATAATTTATCCATTGAACAACATCCAGTTTCTAGGTAGTAGCTTAGACAAGCTAGCAGCAAATTTAAAATCAGATCAATGTCGCGAAGTTAGGAGATATTACCCTGATGATGATGACGAATTTCGGTTAATTCGACAGAAGAGTGTTTTCCTATATTCTTACGCAAATTCAATTTAAAAAACATAAGGAGAAGGTACCATTCATTATTTATGCTGATGCAGAATATCTGTTACTCCCTGTAGAAGATGATACATCTAAAAATACCCATAAGACACACAATCATGTACCATACAGCGTTGGATATTATGTTAAATGCAGTTATGATGACAGTCTATCATTTTATAAAACCTACACTGGGCCGGACTGCATGGAATGGTTTGTACGTGAGCTATAACAGTTTGCCGAAGATGTGGAAACTGTTTTTATGTGATTTACCTATGGAAGTGTTATCTGTAAAACAAACAAGATTACTTGAAACAGCTACTATGGATCATCAGGTGCTACCGATGAAGATGAATAATAAACTGATGTTTGTGCTCTGCCGAACTTGTGGAGAAAATATGTACCAAGATATCAAACACTAACCAAACACTATCCAAACACTAACCAAACACTAAGCAAGTACCAACCAAACAACGACCAAACAGATTTGGGGGTTATCAGGTCAAAACAGTATGATCCAGTGTCAAAAACTGGTGGGTTATTTTTGGAATATATTTCCAATTTTTTAAAAATAAAACAACAAACCCCTGGGTGGCCCTGTCAAGCTAAGGAAGATAAGTCTAAATATATAGAGGAGTATTTTAGCATAGAAGACGTAAAACTAGGCTATTCAAATATTATCACCACCTCAGGCCTTAGACCCCTAACAAAACCTTTGAATAGTTTAAGGGGTTGACCATATTACTATATAAAAAATTTCGTTGTCTTCTGAGGGCCCCTCTGTGACATCGACAATATCTTTTATATTCCACAATAAATCCCCCAGGTACGACTGCTATAGATCCCACATTACTATTTTGTGGTTTATAGTTATTCATTTGATCGCGCACTAAATCAATATCTTCGCACCGTCGAGGTCCATGAGATCTGTATTTTACCAAGAATCTGTGGGCATTTTTTCCCGGAAAAATGCATGGGTCAACTGTTACCACATCGTAACCTGGAGGAGCGTTATCAATAAATTATTGTAGAAGTGCAGGGCATACGTCATCCTCGTAGGCGTACTCATCACTGCATTTCAGTTGAAATCCCCTTCCTGGGGGAGGGCCACCAGCTCCACCTGCTGCTGCTGCTGGAGGCGGTTGAGAAACAGTTTCCATTATATAAGTAGTAGCCAATAATATGCAGAACGGAATAACTAACATCGTGCTGCTGTTTGACTGTCCTAGACCCTAGAATATAAATTAAAGAACTATTGGAAGTTTTTAAATATACCGCGAGTTCCTCAAATTAATGATTTACTGTCATTATTATCTTTTTTAATAAAAAAATACGTTTTAGATACCGCTTAACGGACGTTATTATAAACTCAATTACCGAAAATAAATAAATTATGTATCCTAATTTTAAGAAAACAGGGTGACACCCGGCTGCTGGGGTTGTTTTTGGTGAACAAATTATATCACCCAATAGATGTTTGGAGAAAAAAAACATTTTTTTTAAACTAAATAACTGTGAGCCGCTTCCGGTTCGACCGAAAGTTACACGAACCCTCTAATTACCAACTGATTATAACTTTCTTCTGATTTTATTATAGGTATAGATGTTAGAAATATTCTTCTTGCTATCAAGAATTACGAAAATACGTATTTGTTTTGTTTTTGTAATATTCGATAGTTCAATAAGCTGATTAAATCCGCTCACTCAGCGTGCAGCTGCGATGTGTTTCGACTGCAATATTTTCTTTATTATCACTGATGAATAACAAAAAGACATTTGCTTTATTGTTAATTAAAAAATGATTCAAGTTGAGAAAAAAAAAATCATACAGTTGTGGTGAGTAAACTACCATAAAAATGTATGATAACAATGAAGTTTCAAATTTTGAAATTTGAAAGTGCTTGGGGCTTGGGAGTTAAATTATTACATTTAATACAGGGTTCTCAGCATAAAGAAAAAAGTTTGGTAACTTTTATGTATTGTTATTGAAAAACATATTATATAAAAATTTTCATTTTTGTATTTTTAAAAACCAGGTAAAAAAATATAACTGTTTTCAACGAGAACCACATTTTTAAACAATAAACAGGAGTTTTTTTTGTTAAGAAATAAAACAACTTAGGTGTTAAACGTATACGACCCGAAATAAATATTACTCTGTAGGTTATTTAAAATCATGCTAAGTGTATTTTGTGACTAGTGAAATAATTACTACGCATCCAATAACAAATTCAAATTATTGTTAAAAATAAATATTATAAATAAAAAAATTTAATCTTTATTATCTTAAAATCGGCTATGCCCGATTGGGCATTTTGCTTAATAATTTCTAAACGCTGCAAATTATTAAAAAAATACAAGAGGCAAAAAGAAGTTTGAGGGGGTAAAATGTTACATAACCCGGAAGAATATCACTATGTAGATTATTTCACATCATAATAAATTTATTTTGTGGGAACTGCAAATATTGTTACGTGTACCAAATTTGACCTAATTATCTTAAAAAAACAAATACGATAAATTTAAAGAACCGAAAATAATTATAAATTTTATCACCTTTTTATCTCGAAAACAAAGCATTATCGGACACATATTTATATGTAAAATAAGCTCCAAAATTACTACCACAATGTGTCCCCAGAGGGGGTGGGTACTTTATACCACAATTGGCCAAAATTTTCAAGAATTTGATAAAAAGTAATTATTTATAAAACACCTGCTTGCTATGAAAGTCCGAAAATGTAATAATTTGGTCATTTAATATACAGATTTCTCAAAAGATACAAATATGTTACTTTGTTACTTTGAAAAATATAAAATTTTTGAATTTGGAAATTCTGAAACAGCAGATTTGAAAACCATAGAAATACAAAAAAATTAGCTTCATGATAGTTTTTTTTTATACAGGGTTTAGTTAAGTAGATAATAATTATTTAAAATTCCAAGAATTCAAAAACACTAGACAAATTTAATTTTCAACTTTAATTATCTAAAGTACACCCTGTATAAAAATCTTTTATAGAGCAAATTATCTTGTATTTCTTATATTCTTTAAGACTATGCTTTAGACTTTCTGGATTAAAAAATTTCTGATTTTCAAAAAGTCACCTTCCTGTATTTTTCTGCACTATAAATTTGGCAAAATAGTTTCATTTTCGGACTTTCTAGATCAAGCTGGAGTTTGTATAAAGAATGACTTTTCCTTGAATTCTTAAAAAATTTGGTCATTTGTGGTATATGGTATCACATCCAGGGACACACTGTACATTAGGGTAGGGGTGAAAATAGTGATTTTCCAAATTTGCAAGACAGGGTAGCTATTTAAAATATGCGAGTTTTACGCATAGAATAAGTTTAGCTACGCAAAATAAGTTATAAATTTACCTATACAAACTTAATTAAAATAATTATCATTACTGTAAAATAGCTATTTTGCAATTTTGGCGATGTTTTCCTATAAGAATTATATGTAAACTCAAATCTCATTTGAAGCAGTGGAAGGAGTCCTCTGAAAAAATTTAGATTTTATGATATTTATTTCCCCTTACATAAGATAACTTTTACACACATACCTAGGCATTTTCAAATTTGAAGACACCAATTTCGCTCCACCCTACTGTACCGGGTGTCCAAATAAGAAAGGACGCCGGCTGTATCTCGGAAACTATTTATCGCAAGCGTTGGGGGAAAAATATTTTTAGTAAAAGGAAATTAATTTTAAGTTTCTAAAACTGCCGCGAGATGGCCCAACCGCAACGTTAAATTAAAAAACCTATTTTTTCTCTAAAATAAGTTAGTATTAGGTACAATTTTGATAACATCGGTAAAAACTCCAACCAATTCTGCATCAGTTTGGTTAAGGACTTTTTGTCGTATTTCCAAGAATAAGGGCGGGGGAAGATGATAAATAATGCAACTTTCAAATAGCTCTATCTCCCACACCTTTTAGCGAAAGTTCTTCAAGTGGGTACTCGTTTGAAAGAAAATTTAATGCTCTTTTAAATGTCGTTCTTTTCGGTGTCGGCTAGTTTGTAGTTCACCAACTAGAGGGCGTTGTTTAAGAAAAACTCGGTTTTTCGAGATTTTCTCGAGAAAGTTAAATACGACGATATGATTTTTTATTATAGATTTAGAAGACACAAAAAAGACCTACAATCTGGCAAAAACTGCGTTTTGATATCAGCATCCGTTATTGAGTTATTTCAAATTAAACTTTGTATTGTGTTCACTACAAAATGAACAATCGAAAACATGAAAATGTCTTAATTGGAGCACTTATTAACTCTTATTTAAATATTACTCAAGTAGGCTTGGAAAAAAAAGACAAGACAATAAGAGAAGATTGGAAAACCACTCGAAAGTCAATGAAAAGAGCTTTCAGAATCCAGGCGGCAATTCGAAATTCGTTCAATATTTTGGGAATTACGAGAAGTTAAACTTGAAGCCAAATTTCGCTATTAACGTTTCAATTGACGCCCAGTTTAGTTTAGTGCCATTTGGTAATAATCCCAGATTTTAGTGTCAATCTATTTTAACATGTCTTAAGTTTCTTCTTTCTGTTTTTTGCTTTTCATATCTCTTTTTGGTTTAAAGTCTCAGGAATATTGCTTCGTTGTGCAGGTTGTTTTGAAAATCTTCAACCAACTTTTTTACTTCTATAATCGTTATATCATATCCTTCTAGTATTTAAATTTGTTTTATAAAAGGAAGACTGAGCGTAAAAAAATAATAGCACGTCGCTTTATGTTTGTAAAGCTATTAACCGGGATATTTTTCAGGTAAATCGGGACACCGGGACTACGCCTTTAAAACTGATGTTATGTTCCGGTGTACCGGGAATGTTTAATACTTCCCGATGGAACTGTGTCTCCATTTTTTTAGATTTTACAAAATTATTTATTTGAATTTTACTGGTGCTCTTAGAATTTGCGTAGCACTGACAGTAAATAGGTTTTAAAAAAATATTTTATTTTTTTTCCCGCTCGCGCTGCTCCCGCTCCCGCTCCCTCTCCTCCTGTCTGTTTAATTATTCTTCTGTAAAAAAGGAATATTAAAGAAACAATGGTAATGAAATTGAGTTAACTACTTACTCATTGGCCTCGGCCATCCTTAGTCTGCGCTCCGCTCCTATATCAGGGGTCGAGGCCCTCTCTCTATTATTCTGAAAAACAAATAAAACTATTGAAAATGTTGGAAATACACAAAAAAACTCACTACCTTGTTATTCATCACGCCGACGGTGTCTTTCTGAAATCGGTAACAGCATCCAGCATCCCAGTAGTGTAGTGCTTTTGATGTACGACAATTGTACTAGAAAGGTACCTAAGAATATAGATTGTAATAGATCCGGATTTTTGTCAAATTCTACTTATACCTTTCTTTTTATTGAACTTTTTTTGGTAACTACATTTAACTCTATTTATTAACAAAATTAAAACGCTTTTATCTTAAATAAATAAGTTAAGGGAAATATGGAACTTTAAACTGGAAGATGTTGGAAAATCAACTAAAAAAAGGTGCAAACTATTTCAAAAATTGCTGCTAAAAATCAACAAGATTTTGGAAAGAGTTTTCATGCATTTGCCTAGCTCACAGACAGATCAACTTTGTATCCAAATTTTGGAACAATATCTCAACTATTACGAGAAATATGGGACTTTCAACTGGAAGATGTTAAAAAATCGATTAAAAAAAGGTGTAAACGATTTCAAAAATTGCTCCTAAAAATCGACAAGATTTTGGAGAGTGTTTTAATACATTTGCCTAGCTCACAGATGGATTAAAGAAACTTTGTGTCCAAAGTTAAATTTAATATTTTTTACTACACCTGTAGCTTTCTTCAGACGACAAATATTTGTCAGTTGTTTCAGGTTTCTCAGCAGTCAAGCAGAAATTAAATCGGTTTTTTCTCCAAAAGTCTGCAAGCTCTTGAAGTTAATTCAAGTCCAGAAATTAATGTTAACAGAAAAACCAGAGACCGGTGATTCCCACGCGTTGTTTGTCCAGACTTGTCGACCTACGACCCGTAATCTTAATTGTAAATTCGTTCAGAGCCTTTTAATTTCTAGAATTGTATCTTTATAATTTATAATATTAGTGCGATTTACCTATCACAGACGAAGTTTAGGAACTGTTTGAAAATGTAATAGAATATTGATGTTTTTGCTATTGTAGTAGTAGAGTAATAGCACTCGATAAATTGTAATAGATCTAGTACAATTGTAATACAAGCTCAACGCTGATTCCTAAATAGCTTATTATTGAACTTCTGCGCTAGTCATCAAAATTTGTTTATGAATATTTTTTATGGCTTTTGAGAACTTATGATAACATTTTTGCCGTTCAGTAATTTTAGTATATCGATACACGGTCTCGACATTTTGCTTGCCTTGCATCTACAATCCCTGGGAATGAATCATAAATGAAAGATTGTAAATAATGCATGAAATAAATTCGTAAAGGGTATATTTGAAATCAGAAAGACAAGCTCTATCGACTGATATAAAAATATATAGTGTGTCCCATTTAAAAAATGCAACTACCCTGTATACACAAAAGTTATAGTATAATGAACTATATCCCGATTTTCAACTGTTTTCGAGATATCGAGCCTGGAAAAGTGACGTTTTGAGCACTTTGAAAGGCTGTAGAGCCTATATGGTTTGACTTAGAGCAAAAGGGCCTTCATGTTCCTATCGTAGTATTTTATAAGCTATCCAGTGGACATAATGTCCACTCTCATTGACAATATTCCAAAACTCCAGAAATTTTGAATTTTTTCCAGGTTTGGAATTCGGTCAACGAGACCGGACATTATTACCACTAGATTGACATAAGTCTTCCCGATTAAAAAACAATTAGCTTCAACGAAAATTTATTTTTAAAAAATTTAAAAGGACTACGTGAATTATTTTTCCAAAATCCAAAAGAAAATATAAGTCATAATATTTTTTTTGAGTGACTCGAGTCACAAAATCCTATTCGAGTCGCATCACTGGAAGGGTTTTTTTATATAAATGTCTTGAAAATACTCAGAGAGAAAAGTGAATATTTTATTATATATATATATATATATATATATATATATATATATATATATATATATATATATATATATATATATATATATATATATATATATATATATATATATATATATATATATATATATATATATATATATATATATATATATATATATATATATATATATATATATATATATATATATATATATATATATATATTAAAATAAAATAATTTTTATTAAAAATATATAATATATTTTTAATTATATTTATTTTTATACTAAATGCTCAGGTTTAATCCAAACCCGAACACTAATATTCCTTTTTACAATCATTTCTTCGATCAGTTTCTTTACCTGATCCCATTCCATACCATCCAATCCGCATCCAATTAAGGGCGAATTGATCTCCTTAATGTTTCTTTTCTCGCATTCATTAGCCAATGAACCAAGTGCAAGTCTCATAGTATTGAGACTAGGTTTAACGTGATATAGAGTTTTCGTGACTAAATAGCCTCTTTGCACTGCATTTTCATCTTCAGACAAATATACTTTCCCCACCCTCATTTGACACTTCAACATCTCATCTTTGTCTTGAGGGTACAATTGAGCAAAAATCTTCGCTATTCCCGCTTCCATCTTGACATCAGCACTGATGGTATTTATTATTAATCCTGAAGGTACCTTAAAAAGGTCTCCTTCAACTTCCTCATACATAACTCGGCCATTGGCACTAATTGATAACTTGTTTGGAATCTTTTTTTCGAGATGTTTAACTCTAGACTCAATTTTTTCTATCTTCTTTGGTTCTTTTTTATCTGCATTCTTATTTGTTTTTTCCAATTTCTTTGTTGGAGTGGCTGCACTAGATGTTTTCTCACTTTGTTTATTTAACGTTAGTTCTTTCCGTTTTACGGGCTGCCACGATTCTCCTCCTACTAGTCCTTTGAGTTTGGAAACATCAAAATCTCCATCTCCACCCGGTTTATCAAACGCTACTCTATTCAGTGAGAAAGCGACGATTTCTCGAGCGCCTCTAGTCAAAGTGTACTTTTTCCTTAGTATTACATCCTTTTTCACTTCAATTCCTGTAAAACTACCAGTCATAAAATCATCGATTTTGACTAGCAATTTGGCGTCTGGCAAAATCAAACCGTCCAAACGGTTGTCCCCCACCACTTGAATTATTTTATTGTATTTTTCTACATCAGGTTTAACATCATATCCAATCAGTTTGCCTGTTCTTTCACCTTTATCCACAATGGATTTCGTGGTAAATCCGACCTGTTTCTCTTCGCACTGCAGCAAATAGCCGCTGATGTAAGCACGTACACTGGACATATCGACCAGGATTCGATTATGGAAAAATAAAAATATAATAAAAATAATTTCTTTTGCGCTTGTTGGTTTGAATGAATTTGGGTTTCCATACTTCTGAAGAGCATATAAATTTGTTTGGAAAACTATGTAATCAACTAATGTTTCAGGAAATAAATCAAGAAATACTTCAGTTGGCGACTCTACTTCTTCAGGTATATTAGGACCATATTCTTCTGAAAACTGTTTAATATTTTGTAGACAAAATTCTGTAGACTGTGTCCAAATAGTTTTATTAGCTAACTCACGATGCCTAATTGTAGAAAGAGGAAGTTCGTCTTCACTATCCCATTCATAGTTATTATAACTGTTGTCGTTTTTATTTGGAACGTCGTAGTCCACGTTTTCAAGAAAATCGATGGGCATATTATCTATATCAAATAACTCAACATCACCCTGGTTATTTGCCATATAATTTTGTGCCTCATTTTCTTCGTCCCCACTAATATCCCCTAATTCGGACTCATTATCACTTGGAATTTCATCCAGGAATGTAAATACATCTCCCGCATCCATTGCTTCCAGCTCCCGCAAATTTATTAGTTTGCGTTTACCTAAAACCAAAATACGTCCTCAGAGCCCAGCGGTTTCACGGCGAAACCACTAAGTTTGTATAATAAAAACATAATATAATGGTATTTTTTCCCACCAAATTGTTTTAACCATTTAAAATTTAATAAAATTAATTTAATTAAATTAATTTAATAATTTTAATTAAATTAATTAAATATATGTTTCCCTCATATTACGATCACCAAAAAATTCTAAATGAGTGAATGGAATTGTTATAAAAAATTCTGTACTGCTCCTCCGTACAGCGCCGGCACGATCATTTCGAGGCCTTCCTCTTCCCCTAGCCGCAGCAGGGGCACCGTCACGAGGTTGGTTGCCGGGAGGGGCTGGAGCAGCAGGAGGGACCGCGACACCGACAGCAGCAGGCACAGGAATAACCCCAGGTGCAGGGACATTATTGTTTGCAACATTGCCTCTTCCTGGTGGCCTTCCTCGACCCCTTCTATTCGGTGGATTATTTGGTGCAGGGGCGGGAGGAATAACTGGGATGACATTATTATTATTATATTATTATTATTATTATTGTTTACTCCTGGTAGCGGCGGAGGAGGAATAATAACTGGGATGGCATTATTATTATTGTTGTTGTTGATATTTATTACTCTTGGTGGCGGCGGAGTAGGATTATTAGGAACCATTTTCTTTCGAAAAATTTACTACAAACTATTATTTATTTATTTTATATTTGAATTTGGAAGAAAGAAAGAATTGAATAAAAAATTTAAGATAAATCAATTGATTAATTAATTAATTAATTTCTAATTTCACCATTTAGGTTTTCATAAAGATTATGGATTAAACATTTACTAAAATACCGCGACCGCGTAACCTCACTACCGTTCCAATAATCGTATAGATTCTTGATTGTAAATCGATGACCATTCATAGGCAAAGGTCCTTTAATAATCACTAAAATATCATACGCCAAATTGTGATCTCTTAATCCATTTAAATAAAAAAATGATAAAATTTGAACTCTCTCCCGGTAAGTAAATGAAGAGGAACAGACAGCTTCTTTAATAAAAAGTGGCCATATATTATAAGGTTCTACGATATCTTGTAATATCCAAATCTTATCGTCTAAAAGAGAAAATATTACATGAACCTATCAGTTTTATAACTTTTTGATACGCACCGATACAAGTCTACCTTTATTTTTTTAATTATTTTTCAATTAATGTTTGTATCTACGTATCTATATAGATTGTATGTGGACATTTACAATAAAAATTTTTCTTACCACCATGTGTATTTATATCATTTATATAAACGTTAAAATTAACCGCCATAATTTGTTATCTGTAAATTTTTTTTTTATATTTTATAACAATTTACTGTAAATTTATACCTTTGAAAGCAAATAAAGGATTATAGAAAGAGTGCCAGGAACCTTTGCAGCAGTCTGAAACAGTTAAAACAGTTGCCAAAATTTAAAATCATGTCGCTTTGCACAACAATTATTCATTACTGCTACAAATTCCTACTTTTATAAACTAACAAAGCCCTACACCACCGAAATTCACCTTAAACTTAACATTAATCGGCTAACTAATTAATTAATAAATCAGTTAATCACTCTATTACTTTCAACTATGAGGCAATATCAAACGTCTACTTTTTTTCTATCATTTTTCTATCATTTTTTTACCTCTCCAATTACAAATATACCATGGAAAAACAGTTAAAATACTTTACGATTCATTATATTATAAAATATCAGTAAAACCTTATATTTTTTCAGTAATTTCACCTAAATTTCTAGCAATAACTTATAAGAAGACTTACCCCGTTGGAAGATGACCGTTAAATGGTTTTTAGCTGTTCACAAAAACTCTATAAATATGTAAAATTTCCCGCGCATTTTTCTTTTTCTTTACTCAAATAAATGTCAAAAAATAAAATATGGCACAAAACAATATAAGCGTTTTTTATTCAATACCTTTACTACCTTTCCAGCACTTTCCTTACTACCTCTCCAGCAGCACTTTCCTTACCCGAGTTGATTATTCCTTCTTCAGAATGTAACAAAAAAAAAATATGAAAGTATGAAGAAGATTATTCCTTCTTCAGAATGTAACAAAAAAAATATGAAAATATACACTAAAAGGAAAATGTCAAAAAATAAATTATTGCACAAAACAATATAAGCGTTTTTTATTCAATACCTTTACTACCTTTTCAGCACTTTCCTTACCCGAGTTGATTATTCCTTCTTCAGAATGGCTCCTTGCAGTGTTTCACCCTCGTCGAAGAACACGGACGATTGTGGCGATATGGTGACGGTAGTTGCCGTTGATAGAGATGGTGAAACAGTTACGGCGGCCACGGGGGGATACGGGGGGAACCTGCAAGGTGAAGCTCTGGCGTGGAGATGGAAGATCCGTAACGTTAATGGGGGCTTCGTCGAAAATGGAGGTGATTATTGAAGAAATATTATTTAAAGCTGGTGAAGAATTTTGAAAATTATTTGAAGGGGTTGCATGTTCTATATTTATAGCTGAAGAATGAGCAAAATTATTTAAAGGAAGTGAAAATTCTATTTTATTTATAGCTGATGAGAGTTCCCTGTTCATTTCAGCGGTTAAAGTGGAAGAGGAAGGAGAATTATGTATTACATTTATTAATTCATTATTAATCGGACATATATTTAAATTATTAGAAGAATTATCGTCGCCCAGGATGGCTTCGCAGAATTGGCCCAGGGTTAATTGTCGGCGTTCAAGCGGAGAAGAAGAAGAAGAACAAGTGGAAGTGGAAGCGGAAGCTAAAGCAGAAGCAGCCATTTGATCTACTTTTGGCGGCGAAGTAAGTTGACGACAGGAGGGGGAGAAACCCTCAACAACGTGCTCATTTTCATTCTCATCCTCATTTAAATTTTCAGATTCACTCTGCTGAACCACCTTCGTGCTGGGACTGGAAGCAGCCTGCGGAGAGACCTTCGTGCTGTTATGGGAGGGGGACAGACCACCTGTACGTTCATCATCCTCAGTTACGGACGATGAGCCACGTTCTACTGGACATTCCGGTCTGGGAATCTGTGGCGAAGAGCTCGTCGAGCTACGAGGGGAGACATCACCATAAGCGGTGCTGCCACATGAAGAATTTGGAGGAGCAATCTGTGGAGAAGAGCTCGTCGAGCTATGAGGGGAGACGACACTTCCATAAACGGTGCTGCCACTTGAATTTCCACCTATTTCTACTTCTTCCACTGCCGGAGGAATATCTTCTACCAAATGCCTATGCATTCTTAGTAACTGGTAAAATTTTACGGCATTTTTTTTATTCCGATGAGAGGAAGGATATCCTGTTACATCGCCAAAAATCTGGCGGCAAATCTGGTGCCATGTACTTGGTGGTTCATTAACTACTTGCTCACAAAGTAAATGCCAATTTCTAATGACTTTATCTTTACTTTGTTTATAAAGAAGATAATGCGTCGGGTGTCTCAACACCACGTCTTCCAGATTTGTACAATTATATGTACAAGCTAAAAAAAATTATTATAAATAATCGAGGGAATTTAGGACAAAATGAGTTATTAGAAGTAATACCTCTTATATTTCTCCAATTTTCCATCTCAAATGATGAAACTCAATAATAATAATAATAACAATCTCAATATGATAAAATCTGAGGCTCTGAAAAAAAAACATTTATTTAGGAGATTGCAAATTTTATTATATTTTCCCTATTCATTATTACCTCGTAGGTGTCGCCGTCGCCGCCACTGCCTACGATTATTCATATAGAAGGGCAGGGAAAATTTTATTATGATGTAAATATGTAAATATGCATGCGGTAGATAGGTTTGTTTTTAAATTTATTTTTTAAAGAAATAAGAATTTGTATTTAATTTTTCGTTTTATATTATTTTTAAATAGTTAGTTAGTTAGTTTGTTATTATAATTTAAATTAATTTTTTAAATTTTCCAAAGAACAACAAATCGCGATAATATAATAATTATTATAATAATGACTCGCGGAAAAATAACACTTGAAGTGTCTGAATATATTTATACAGGTTGTCTGTCTGTCGGTCAGTCTGTTTGTTTGTGGCACGTTTGAGATAATAAATGATTGTTTCGGAAACGAGTGCGAATCAATGGAGGGAGGCACACAAATTTCTCTCTCAATTTAGTGTCGAAAAGTTTACAAATTCCAAATGGTTTTGAATTAATTATGGGAAAATCTGAATATTCGCGATTATTCGAATTCTCGCAAAAATCATCTTCTAGACCATTCGAAATTTTTAAACTTTCAAGATGTTCGTGTGACACTAAAAAAATTGAGCTATTTTGCTTCCTCCTCCTTCTCCTCCTCCATTACTTCACCGAACTCGTTTCCAAATTAATCAATTAACATCTCGAATTTGTCACAGATAATAAACAGGCAGACAAACAACTAGATATCCTGGATATTTATATAGGTTAACACTTCAAGTGCACACTCATATAGAAGGCTAATTAATAAAATCAACATAATGTTTTGAAACACTTTTCCACGGTTTCAAAGATTATGGAAAAAACTGAATATTCGCGTTTATTCGGTGTCTTCCAAAAATCTCCGAAATCGTGCAAAATTTTTTTAAAAAATTTACTTGACCCCTATATGAGTGATACGAAATTGATAAAAAATTTTTGAGGATGCAGGCGTTTTTCGGAGGAACATTCAGTAAAGGGTTTACATCATGAAAGGATTTAAAAATTCTTCTAGCTGTTAAAAAATTTAAAAACTTCCAAAAGGGTTTATAATTTCTAAACGGGTTAGTAGAGCGTCATCTACATTTTTCGGTTCGTGATTAGCAATCATTATAATAGGACCTCGAAATTCCCAAAAATTATAGGAGATCTACCCTTTTTGTCCACAGTTACCGTGGCACCTTCTTTAAAAGGGTTTTTAAAAATTCCCTGGCTGTAATGAAAAAAACCCCATTTCTTCAAAAAAACATTATTTTATGAAAAGTAGGATCAAAAATTTTTAAAAGCAAAACATCTTGACAAGGCCAGAAAATTACTCCTTTTTTCATTTAGCAAAATTGGGCGCCCAAAAGGTGATTCTTAATAAATGCTTTTTCCCCTAAAAGCGTCGCCCCATAAATAAAGTTGTTTTAAACGGGCAGGTAGTGGGTAAAAAAATTATACTAAAGAACCACTTTTTCACGTCAAATGTCCATTGGCAATTATAAAGTTAAAGGGGGGAAATTTTAAATGGAAATTTCTTCTTTTAAAAACATTTTTTTTTTAAAACTTAAAAAAATTTCTAAGTATTCGCCATATTTTTTTGGGTAAAGATTAAAAATTAGTTTATCGTTAAATTAAAAAATTCATGAGTTTTACAATAATCAGTTAAGCGAAATAGGGGACTAAGATGTGAAAATGGAATATTAAAAAGTAAGTAATTTGTGTCCCTTTTAAAATATATAATAAAGTTGCTTTCGCATTTCTTACCCTTCTATATCGTTATTATTAATATAAGGGTTTTTTCATTAATGTTTGTAAACCACGTGACCAAAAATGTTGCGGGTTGCCTTTTTGAGAGGTTCACAAAATTTAATAAAATATCCCCAGAAATACTCATTGGCGCCGTGCATTTTAAAATCGTTTTTAAATGTCAAAAATATTTTGTTTTTTTTTAAAGGGTTTGAAAAATTTTCCATTTATCATTTTTTTTTAAAAATTGTAATTTGAACCAAAGTTATTACAGCTTTTTTTGGGTAATTTTTGTATGCATTTAGTTTAAGTCTCTTGTTTGTCAATAATTTAGTTTGCTAGATTTGGGTAGAAAAATGTTAGTCAAGGAAACGAAAATCATGCACGAGGTATTTTTTTTGGGGTAAAATGGATTTGATTGGTTTTTTATTTGATTCTATCGACGTCTAAAATTTGTAA
>JAHBCN010013736.1:0-23980 GCA_019359885.1 Listronotus oregonensis
TGTGTCATTTTATTTAAATCAAAAAATTTTTTGGGACAGAAAATTTAAATTTTTTTTTTTCCCCCCAATTTTTTTAGCAGCTGCTCTGTAACTTTTGTAAAAAAATATTTTAAAAATATTTAAATACTGCCTACGTGGTAACACTTGGCTATTTTCTCAAAACTAAGTTTTATGAGGTATGTCATTTTTCTTCCGGGGTGACGACACGTTTCATATATGAAATGTCTCTTTATAGACATTTTAGTTATAGTCGGAAAGCTCATAATACATGTAACAAGGCCTGACCTCTGTGGGTACACCAAGTGTTGCGCATACAGGAAGTCCGTGCAGCTTTTATTTTTATTATTGCCAATTGTTAAATGCCGGATAAAATATTTTGGCAATGATAGCTGCGCTAAAGTGCCTGGCTTGTCTTAAGTCAAAATATAACTATTTTCTGATGGTGGAGACAATCGAATCGCAGTGGGGATGAAAAACAATATTATTGTGTTAGTGGCGGATTTGAGGTAATTAAGTTAAGTAACACGCAATTAAAACTGCACTAATCAAACCAAAAGTTTGGCTAAGATATGTTGACCATATTTTTATTGTATGGACAAGTAATTTCGAAGAACTTGAAAACATCTGAATTGCCACCAACCTTGTATTAAATTCACAATGAAAAAGGAGCAAAATTCGTCCCTACCTTTTCTTGAATTTCTAATTAAACAGAATAATGGACATATACAAACTTCGGTATACAGAAAACCTACTCACACTGGACAACATTTACACCAGAATTTAAATAACTTTATCCAAACGAAATAGAGGATCATAAGTACTGTATATAACTGCGCAGTGTCCTCATGTAACAGTAAGGAATTCCTGCAAGAGAAAACAAGTAGCATAAACGGGATTTAAAACAAAAGGGGAACCCCAGTGAGGGGAAAGGAAACAATCAAAAAATATTAAAATAAGACAAAAAACTCTAACTTGAACGAGACTTCACATGACTAAATAATTATGACAATTTCATATTTATATTACAGGAATTAAGGTAAAGATCCGCAGTCGCAAAAGTTTAAAACGGCATTTAAACCCAAAAACCAATCTATATTCTTACAAAAGCCGGTCCCAGACACTACGTGCATTTGGTGTTTCCGAATTTGGGAAATTCGAACTATTCACTACCTTGGCCTCCCCCCCCATGCTACTTTATTTAAAAAGTGACAAATTTTTCCCCCGTAGTAGAAAAGCCGAAGCTTGATTTTCAGTGGCGTGGCGTTGCAGTTCAAAATGGACAGTGATGAAGAGAAGCTGGTTTTCGCTGCTAGTTGTGTGATTTTCAGCAGTGTTGTATTATTACAAAATGGAAAAAAGAACGGAAAAGAAGATCATGGATGTTGTCTTTAAATAGAAGAAATTAAAATAGTCTACTAAGACCTTGCTACGGAAAAAAAATGTCATAAGGTGCACTGCTGTTACTTAATAGAATGACAAAAGAAACTCTAAATAAACTGAAAAAAAAATTGTCAAAACGCTACGTGGAAAATAAACAGCTGCATAAAGGCGTTTAAGCTCCTAATTTAAAAGTTGTGTCCATTTTTGAATATTAAGAATAAATCAGAAGCTATTTAACTTAGGCACAGAATATTATACATAAAATGAGGTTAGATTTTTCCACATAATCTACAGGGTGTTCTATTTAACCTAAGGTAGTTGAAGTACTACTTCCTGAGCACTCGAAATAGTTAAATTAAATTTTTCTCAATAACGTCACGACGTTTTGACTTTATTAAATAACTGGCGAAACATTGCCATCAAAGAGTCTTTCTTTTTTTTCAATTCTACAACCGAGCACATCATGCAAAACTTTGTTTTAATATCATTCCAGGCATCAGTTACTTTATTTCTATTCTTATGTTCTGGAATCTGTGGGTTTCAAATTGCAGGTTCGTTTTCATATAATTGTATAAACTCTAACGTTAACTCGTTGCTCCATTCCAATTCAGCAAATAAAAACCAAATCAACCGGCCACCAATGCAATACACAACAAACTGAGGGGTGCGCTAAAGCAAAAAAACATATAAACAAAGCCGTAGCGTCTGGGAGCGATGCCGAAGTTAACTACGCGGCACTTCGCCGTACTACGCGCTTCTTTCATTCGTGCCAGTTTACCGACAGCCTCCTGGAAAATGACGAAGTACGAATCTTCGTCGAAGGTAGGGCTCCCACAGGCTACGCGAATAAGCTCGAATACCGAATGTAAGCCGAATACACGTAGTGTCTGCGACCAGCTTAAGACGAGCCCGGACAACAATATTTTAAATAATGACTGTATCTACCAAATTCTCTGTGAATGTGATGAAGTATACATCTGGGAAATGAAAAGACCACTCGGAGTTAGAGTTAAAGAACATAAAAAACATACGGAACGAGGTGAAACGTCAAAGTCAGGGATTGCCGAACACGCTTGGTAAAAAAATTATTCATAAAGAAACCCATTGGAAAAAAAGAAAATTTAAGGAAGTTATATTAACTGTGAACCGTGAAAAATTGGTCAAGCTTCGGTGAACAACGGATAGTATATTTTAGATAGAAACATTTTTTTTTATATGTTTTATTTGATTTTTTGCATATGCATTTTTGGAATTACGTCACTTTTATGCCAGAGTGGCAATAAAATTTCAAAGGTAAATTGCGTTCCATGGAAGACCCTAACGCAGACTTCCATTTTAACCGGTAAAGTGCATCAGTGCATGCATGCATCCCTTTACAGTTAATTCGGATAAGCCCTGAACCTATCACTTTATTCGCTTATCCACTCCTCGAGTGTCTAGAATGTGAAACCCGCTGCCTGTAACACCATAACAGCTGACTCGAGAAAAAATTCGTTGAATTCGGCTGGTTTGTCGTGTTCCTTTCTTTGGGCTATTAATCTTTATTTTAAAACTTAACCAAATGTTTTTTCTTATTCCAAAACATGCCTTGTATTTCCATTTGCTCAAACAATTAGAACGTAAACACCCGCTTAATTGGCGAATTAATGTCACGTGACGACTTGCCGAAGGCTCCGGTCTATTCTCGACCTGCTTAGTCCTATAATACGTTTTTAATGGGGTCCCCCGGGACTTGTTAGATACGAAAACCGGGACACGGGCTGGAATTGGAGATTTTTAAGCCGATTTTTATGTCCGACGGTGGTCGATGTTCCAGCTTTTTAATAGGAAATATAATATATTGTACAGATTGGTAGTTTCTTCACCTTTTAAAGGGTATGAACTTAAAATAACGTGCAAGAAATCATTTTCTGTATTGTGATTGTTAAGTTTTTTCGATTTGGCCATTTTCGCGTTAGCTCAGTTTACAGCAAAGTTTTTGGTATAATCTGTCTCAAAGTATATCGCTATGGCTTTTGACGGGCAATATTCCAATTTACTGTGCGTTTTGAAAAAGTTGTTATACGAGAATATAACTATGTCGCGTTGCAATCATTTGTCATTAGATGCAAAACAGGTTGTGAAAAATGTGTATATAACTTTAATCAGTAGATGAATAATTAAACAATAAGCTTTAAAAGAAACCTGTCTACTTACAAAGACTTCAATATCATCAATAAGGAATATTATTATTAATAAATTAAAAGTAAAATATATTCTCTTTATGAAAGCGGAGTTGTTCCTACCTTGGATAAACTGAAAAACTAGACGAAGACAAACCAATAAAATTTTAGCTGCAACCCTCCATAGAGTTGTTTGTAAAATGGGATTTAAATCGCAAAATAAACAAAAGACAAGTAGTAATGGAATCGCACACATTACACACTTGTAGATTTAATTACCTTCAAGAATATAAGCAAGAAAACAGATCTATAATTTACCTTGATGAAACATGGTTCGATACACACGACACAGTATCCAAAGGATGGGTTGATTCCAGTTAAAAGTGTCAGACTAAAGCACCTTAAAAAAGAGGAAAATACATTACCATAATACACGCTGGTTCAGAAGACGAATTTGTCCCAAACTGGTTGCTGTTGTCTGCAAAGAATATTAAGGATTCTAGCTTGGATTATCATGAGGATACAAGTGCAGAACTTTTTGAAAACTGGTTTCAAAATTATCTTTTAAAAAATATTTCAAACAACAGTGTTATTGTCATGGATAACGCGAGCTACCACAGCCGTCTGCTACACAAAGCACCAGCTTCATCAAGTCCAAAAACTAAAATCCAGGAATATTATAGTCTATGAGCTGGCTACGTAGGTTCTCGGGTCACTCGGTACAAGTTATATTTTATTATATACAGGCTGCGTTGTTACCGACAAAGCGATGTGCAAATCGTCAGAAGTCTCCCTGGATGCAATAAGTAAGGGTAGGGGGTTAAACATGTAATTTTTTCATGAAATTTTTTTGACTAGGTACAAAGCTTAAAATTTGTACCAGTATAGAAGATGATATTAGAAAATAGGAAAAAATTGTCAGAAGTCTAGGTGAAAGATAAAAGGTCGTCAGAAGTCGCAAAAGATGCAAAAATTTTGTCACTCGGTACACTTCTGATATTTTACATACTTATTCTTTACTTCAATTTTAAATTACCTGCAAATCGTCAGAAGGCTAGATGGAAGAATGACGGAGATATTATCAATAATATGAGTGTCGGAGCTCCACTCGCACTATCATTATATCTCGTATTTTATATTTTTATCCATCAAGTTCACTTCTGCAATTTGTCAACATAATTTAAAGTGTTAAAAATACTATTGCTCAACTGTCAGAACTAATGGGAAAACATTATTTAAATTTTTAATAAATTCATAATTCGAAAAATAAAAATATATGATTAATTTTATTACATTGGTGATTTTAAATATTTATTAAATATTTATACTATTATGTGATATTTGATTATGATAATTGGATATGAAAAAGCTGATACGAAAATTATAAATCATGCGTTTAAACTAGATGTAAATTTAAATATAGTTATTAAATGTTCCGACACAGATATTGTCGTCATTTTATTAGGTAATTTACACAAAATTAAATCTAAAATTTGGATTGAATGTGGCATCTCCGATAAACGTCAATTCACTGATATTAATGCGCTACACGAATCCCTTGGAGCAGACTTATGCAGAGCACTGCTAGGATTTCACGCGCTAACAGAATGCGATTATAATTCCGCATTTAATAGAAAAGGGAAACAGCGTCATTATAAAATACTTATGAAATCTAAGAAATATCAAAATGCATTTACTGATTTGGGCAATACAGCTGTAGACAAAGAAAACAAGTTTGCCGTCATTGAATCATTTGTATGCGACATATACGGCATTAAATCTACGGTATGAACTGTTTCACCGGAATTATACTATAAAAAATATTAACGAGCCTTTTCAAAAAAAATCTTTAAAGAATTTCGATGCATCTTGCTTGCCACCTTGCTATGTTGAATTGCGTCAACATATGGAAAGGAGCCCCTCATTTCAACACATGGACGAACGCAACTCTATTTGATCCTAAATTAATAATTGAAAATGGTTTGGGTCGAATATGAATTTTAAAAGGGTTTAAAGGACCACAATTTCCACCAACAGTGAAAGATATTCTCGCTGATAGTGAACAGTCTGAAGGTAATTTTTAATTTTTTTATACGGCAATTTACAAACTCGACTAAATTATTGATTTGTTCTTTCAGCTGACGATGACGAAATCGCGTACGTCAGTGATAATGACTTTGAAGAAGACGACATGGATGGTTCTGAAACAAA
This sequence comes from Listronotus oregonensis, assembly GCA_019359885.1. Classification (NCBI taxonomy): domain Eukaryota; kingdom Metazoa; phylum Arthropoda; class Insecta; order Coleoptera; family Curculionidae; genus Listronotus; species Listronotus oregonensis. The sequence goes on from JAHBCN010013736.1 coordinate 5,754, forward strand.
CTAATTTATTAAGATTAAAAAAAAATGTATTTACGCGAATGTTAACGCTTTTCTTTCGGTAACTCGTGTATTGTTGTCCTGAAAAGGACAGATTGTTTGCTGACGTTTCGGCAAAATCACATTTGCCATTGTCGAAGCTTAGAAGCTTACTGCTGCTTGCATCCTTGGTGTGGTCGCTTTTATGTGGTCTTAGGCAGGCGTCACGGTTGACTGATTTTGACCTGTCTGTCTCGCTCGGCTGCGTGTCGTCGGGTCAGTTGTTGTCATCGGGTCAAGACTGTTTGTGTATTGCCTATTGTTTTCGGTCGGTCGAATTCGGTTGTTTATCAAGGCAATCTTCCAGGTACTTGGTAAACGTTGACTGTCGTCACGGTTGTTCAAGTTGTTCGTTCTCTTTTCAATTTCAACTGACTCCCTCACGTATTTATGTATGAACATCAATCATATTTTTATTAATATACTTTTTCATTTTTCGAATTATGAATTTATTAATAATAAGCAATGTCTTTCTAATTTAGTTCTGACAGTTGAGCAATAGTATTTTCTAACACCTTAAATTATGTTGACAAATTGTCAGAAGTAAACTTGATGGATAAAAATATAAAATACGAGATATAATGTTAGTGCGTGTGGAGCTCCGACACTCATATTATTGATAATATTTCCGTTATTCTTCCATCTAGCCTTCTGACGATTTGCAGGTAATTTAAAATTGAAGTAAAGAATAAGTATGTAAAATGTCAGAAGTGTACCGAGTGACAAAATTTTTGGCATCTTTGGCGACTTCTGAGGACCTTTTATCTTTCACCTAGACTTCTGACAATTTTTTTCCTAATTTCTAATATCCTTTTCTGTACTGGTACAAATTTTCAGCTTTGTACCTAGTCAAAAAATTTTCATGAAAAAATTACATGTTTAACCCCCTACCCTTACTTATTGCATCCAGGGAGACGTCTGACGATTTGCACATCGCTTTGTCGGTAATAACGCAGCCTGTATATAATAAAATATAGCTTGTACCGAGTGACCCGAGAACCTACGTAGCCAGCTCTCTGACTATTATACCTTTAATTTAACAGCAAGCCACCGGTGCCATTTTTTTGGAAAGGTTGTGCATAGAGCATAAAAAACCAATATGTGTGCAGAAGTAAACTTTTCTGCAATGCCTCCTAAACCTGGCTAACCACAACAGAGTTACACTTTCCTGGATGCCAGGACACAGGGGAATACAGGGCAATGAAAATGCAGACTCCCTGGCCAGGCGAGGCTCCGCAGCAATTTTTGTGGGTCCTGAACTTGTTTTTGGAATACCAAAAGCCTCGGTTCGTGGCTACATGACTCGGTGGATTCAAATACAACATCAGTCATACTGGAACCACATTCCAAGGCAATATCACAGTAAATCAATGTTGGACTCACCATTGAAAGCATTGACAAGTGAATTACTAAAACTAAATATGAATCAGATTAGAATAGTGACAGGATTAATAACCGGACACTGCACCCTAAGAAAACATATGCACACTATGGACATCTATTGAGAAGAACCCATTTGCAGACTATGTGACGAAGAGGAAGAGACAGCCTCTCACATCATATATGAGTGCCCTGCACTTACATACTGGAGAACAAATCAAAACCTCATGGTGGACACTAACCACCAGGAGGCTGGAGACCAGAAAAGAACAGTAAAAGGGCTACTACACCTGTCTAAGGTGTCAAACCTTTTAACTGAAACAAATACACAAGAGATACAACAAGCCCTGTAGGCTGCAGTGTCGAGGCGGACAAAACCTCAACTTGTGTATTTATTTTATCAATCAATCAATCAACTTTTCTTTGTTTTTTATACGAAAAACCTATAAAAATTAAAAAAAATATAGTATATTTAAAAAACTTTAAAGAATGTATTCCCGTTAAAAATTTAACTTAAAGTTAATTTGTCAAAAAGTTAGACCATTGTTAATTAACAAAATTGTTAAGAAATTTTGTGTTCATTGTACCGGGTGTCCAAATAAGAAAGGACGCCGGCTGTATCTCAGAAACTATTTATTGCACAGCGTTGGGGAAAATATTTTTAGTAAAAGTGGTCAAGAGAAATAGCTGGAAATTATTTTCAAGATTCTGAAATGGCCGCTAGGGGGCGTAACTACAATCTTAAATCTAAAAAAGTGATGTTTCTGTAAATTTTGCTATATTAACGTGACACAAAAAGTGGTGTAGGGTATTTATTGGTTTTCGTAAAAAGCACTCTGTATCTTCAAAACCGCTAAGCCGATTTTAACAAGCTTAGGATAGTTGGAAAGAGCTATTCTTGGGCTATAAATTTTATAATATTTAAAGATTTGTTGGTTTCACATGTCGCCGCTAGAGGGCTTTTTTCAACATTCCGATAGAAATGGAATTTTCTCAAAAAAATTAAATGCATTAGTATGGTTGTTTTTTCATAAAAAAGTAGCTAAATGATACTTAAACAAGCTCGCGAAAACCATATCTCGATATCTTGTTCCTTACCTAAAATTTAGGCCAAAGAAAATTTTATACGTTAATATCTCAAAAAGTATAAAAGCTACAAGTGCGTCTATCCCGGCCTTTAAAATGGTAATATTAGAGATTGTACACTTTGGAACTAGCCCCCTTTTATAATATAATTAACTTATTAATCTAAAACTCCAATTTTTTATTTTATTAACCCCTTTAATGTAAAAAAACATATCTTGTGGCTTTATTTTTTTTAATTCCGAAATATCCTTGAACCTAAATCAAAGGGTAAAATATGTAAATGCAGAAACCCTTACCCGACACTCCATTCGATTCTCCCCAATTTCTCTAAGTGAATTAGCCAAACAACCCCATCTTAGCAGAGTCTTCCGACTTGACTCCATCTTGTCGCCAAATTAGTTCTAAGGAGCCGAATCCTCCCCTTAATGGATGTTTAAGATGCTCCCAAGTCACGCCAAGAAATTTACTAAGTTCACAAAGTTCCGTAATTGGCCTTTGATTGGCCCCGAGATCGCTGGAATCCCGTGCTAAAATGCAAATTGGGTCTTTTACGATCAGTGGCGTTGTTCTCTTTTTAATTTTTAACCCCCTTAAAAAACAGTTTATTATATTAATTCGTATGTAATATTATTTTGAAAATGCAAAAATTACATATATAATATTTATATATATACAGGGTGATTCACGGTCGATGGTAGGTTAGACGTTTATGGAAAACGAGATGTAGAATTTTTCTAAAAATTTAGCATCTTACATTTTCTTACCTGTTCTATCGATCTAAAATATTTTAAGCATTGCGACGTTGCCGCTTCTATCAAAAAGTCCTAGAAACTTTATTTTTTTAAATGGAACACCCCCTATATTAACAAGTTTTTATATTCGCCCATTTATTATAATACTTTTTTGTTAATATTACCTATACCTATCTCTATCGGTTTTCGAGATAAAAAATAATTTGAAACATGGTCCAAAAAAGGCCTAATTAAACTTATTTAAATTAGTGCTCTCAATTCATGAAAAGTTGACGCTTTGGTGCTAGTTTAGACGGACACGATGTATTTAATTTACATTGAGAACTCGACTCCATATCATACAGGGCGTGCTAAAATTACTATTATTTCCGTTATTCTTAAAAGGGGTCAAAAGAACATTTTTTTAAATGAAACCCCCTGTATATTACTTAATAAAATAAAAGATGAAGAAGAACGCTTTAAGATGACATATCATGTCCCTATACCTAAATCATCAAGTTTTCTTAATAGAGCCGCTTTTTTGTGAAAAATTATTTTTTAAAGAATTTAATTTTAAGTAACCATGGAAATATCAAGCTTATGACAATTTGACTACAAAATAATTCAATCAACATGTGAAAGTACAGAAAATAACATAATTAAGATGAATAAAAATAACAAAATTGTAAACAAAATAACAAATTTTTACAATAAATGCTGGAAATGTTGTCCATTACATTCTAAACATTTTAGAATGTGCTTTTGTACACGACTGGTGGTTGCTTTTTCAATTTGATGGGGATCCCGATCTTCAATACACCGCCGTCAATATTCGCCGTCGCAGTTTTTCTTTAGTAGGCACTGGAGTAATGTACACCCTTTCTTTTAAAACACCCCATAAAAAAGCGGCGTGAGATCGGGTGATCTCGGTGGCCAATCCCATGGTCCTAAGCGCCTAAACCAACGATCGTCAAACATTTCGTAAAGTTCCCTGGAAAATTCCTGGGTGCAATGAGCTGGCGCTCCGTCCAGTTGAAACCACGAATTCCTATATTCCTCTAAAGTCAAATTATCGACGAAATCGGTAACAGTCGTCCTTAGTATTTCGAGATATCTCTCAGCATTGAGTGTGTCATCATAAATAAAAAAGCTAATTTTATTCTTCTTTAAAATACAGAAAACATTTAGGTCAAATTTTTCTTGAAACCCCATTTCTTTTGTCACGTGAGGATTATGTTCAGCCAAAAATGCTTATTCCTTCTATTAAAAATCCCATCCCTCGTAAATTTTGCTTTGTCGCTCCAAATTATTTTTTACAAAAATTCTGGATCCTCCTGTGTAAATATTAAAAGGGTTTCGCAAATATGCACTCGACGTTCAATGTCTTCCGCTCTAGGGGCTTGAACTTTAGTAAATTTATACGGATGCATTTCATGATTTTCCAAAATTCGTTGTACTGAAGCATATGATACACCCAAATCTTCTTCTGCACTACGAATTGAAGCTTCTGGATATGCATAAAAATATGCCAAAACGTTAACAATATTGTATTCATTTGAAGTAACAGGTTTTGGTAATGTTGGAGGCGCTTTTAAATTTGAGCCATAGTTAATGAAATTATTTTGTAGTCGTACAAACTTCCTCTCGTTCATTGGTGTTAATTCAGGATACATTTGGTTAAATTTTCTGCAACTTCTGGCAATGATTTGATCACATTGTCCGTGTAAAATAAATAATTTTATAAGAACTTCGTTTTAATAATCAATATTTGCGTTCACTTTGGGAGATTTTTTTAAACATCGTCAATAACTGTTTATAAGTTACTTAAGTCATAAACTGTCATAAGCTTAAAATTTCCATGGTTACTTAAAATTAAATTCTTTAAAAAATAATATTTCACAAAAAAGCGGCTTTATTAAGAAAACTTGATGATTTAGGCATAGGGACATGATATGTCATCTTAAAGCGTTCTTCTTCATCTTTTATTTTATTGAGTAATATACAGGGGTTTCATTTGAAAAAATGATCTTTTGACCCCTTTTAAGAATAACGGAAATAATAGTAATTTTAGCACGCCCTGTATGATATGGAGTCGATTTCTCGGTGTAAATTAAATACATCGTGTCTGTCTAAACTACCACCAAAACATCAACTTTTCATGAATTGAGAGCACTAATTTTTTTTAAGTTTAATTAGGGCCATGTTTTGGACCATATTTAACACAAATTATTTTTTACCTCGAAAACCGATAGAGATAGGTATAATGCAATGTTAACAAAAAAGTATTATAATAAAAGGGCAAATATAAAAACTTGTTAATATAGGGGGTGTTTCATTTAAAAAAATAAAGTTTCTAGGACTTTTTGATAGAAGCGGCAACGTCGCAATGCTTAAAATATTTTAGATCGATAGAACAGGTAAGAAAATGTAAGATGCAAAATTTTCAGAAAAATTCTGCGTCCCGTTTTCCATAAACGTCTAACCTACCATCGACCGTGAATCACCCTGTTTTTTTTTTTTATATATATATATATATATATATATATATATATATATATATATATATATATATATATATATATATATATATATATATATATTTAAATATTAATTACTATAAATTCATAGAACTAAACAATAAATTTACACTATTATTGTTTATTTAACATTAAATTTCGAAAAAAATATATTATGGGCAATAATTGAGATAAGAACTATCCTGTCTTTTAAGTTGGACCAAATTACAGATAGTAACCAAATTTGATTAAAATTGATCCAGTATATATTAGAAAAGTGTTCACGACGTTTCGGCAATATCTCAGCTGGCATTTTCAAGTGATGCTTCCTTGACGGCTGCTCGACTTGGAAACTTGGACTTTTTTCCAAAGCGAGCATTTTTTTTTAAATATACAAAGTGTTTCAATGAATAGCGAGCGAAGTTGGAAGCACTTTCAAATAAACCGAAACATAAGTGTTTAAACATCAGAAATATGCATCCCATCTAGCCATACTAAAATTTTAAAATTGTATGACACTTCCTAAAAAAAAATACAAGCCTGCTAGTTATTTCGTGGGCACCCGGTATACTCGCATACCTTTCTTTAGCTACGAGGGTAGCTTGATAAGTCCTTAGTCTCATACATAGGTAAAGGTAGAATATATAATAGTTATTTAAAATTTGAAAGTTTAGTCCGTCAAATGACCTCACTTGCATTTTACAAAACCAAGAAAAAACCAGTCATAAAATTTTCTGTAGCTGACATGCCTTGTTATTTACACAACTAAACTTTCAATACGGCCGGAAGCACGTTCGAAAATTTTTGTCCAGGTTAAAATAATTATAACTGATTTGTTCCAAATACTAAAAAATCTATAAACACAAATCTTCTCGTATTGATAACCTTTTAACAAAATAATTTAGTGCAAAAAATTGCTTTGCTTAAGAAAAATGCCTACACGGAAAAAAGAATATACTAAATTTAAGCATAATAATATTAGTATAAGGCTATCTTAGCTTTGTATATCCCCAAGACTATATTGTTTTAATTTGAGAATTTAAAATCTTCATTTAAATTTATTTAAATTAAATACACACATCGTTATTTGTATCATATGAAAGATTTACTTTATGCATGCAATTGAATCAAATTGTTACTATAAAGATTTAGAATGAAGATATCAGTAGCTCAGCATAAGTCGAAAGTTTCTTTAGAAATAAATATATGATTTTGTTATATTAAAGATTCTACCGAATCTGAAAAGTTAATTCGTAAATGTTAGTATGTTTAAAATAAAAACACAACTTCTCAAAGCAAAATTACGCCTTATTTAAAATAAAATATCGTACTTTAAATCTGAGCCTACAATTTGTATTTCTAAGAATATGATATACTCAAATTAAATATTTAAATTTTGGTTTTATTATAGCAAATCTCTGGTATAAGTAGGTTTTGTTTTATTTAGTGATATTGTAATATTAAAATGAAAATATTAACTATTTAATTTAATAATTTTAACATGTTCGGTTTAATATGCTTACATTTTTAGAACTAGAATATGTACAGGGTGTAACAAATTCGAGTGTATCCATGGGGATCTTGGAAACCATGGAATACGAAGTCGGTTAAATTAAGGCAAAGTTGCGCATTTACTTGCCCAACAAAATGCCGTTTAAAATGTGTCAGTTTTCCGAATAGTTCCAAAGATATACGGGAAAAAACAAAATTTTGAAAAATGTATTTTATTTTTTTCTAACCCTATTTATTAACCGATTTTAAAATTAATTACACATTCACATAGCCACTTTATTTCCGCTAAATATTAGTGTTTTTGGATTTGCCATTCAACGTTTCGTTTTCTGACGACCATCATCAACTTTATTTTTTCTTGTGTACGCCATATAGGATCTCTTTCACTCTCATTACTTCTGAGCTAAGTACCGAACCACAAATCTGATATGCAAGTGTGATACATCTTGAATTGTCATTCAATAAGAAACTCAAAACTAAAAAAAAAAAATCAATGGCGTCCACAAGAAAAAATAAAGTTGATGATGGTCGTCTAGATCAAACGTTGAATGGAAATCCAAAAACACTAATATTTAGCGGAAATAAAGTGGCTGTGTAAATGTTGTATTAATTTAAAGTCCGGTTAATAAGTAAGGTTAGAAAAAGAAAAATTACACATTTTAAACGGCATTTTGTAGGGCAAGTGAATGCGCAACTTTACCTTAATTTAACCAACCTCGTACTCTTACGGTTTTAGATCCCCATGCATAGACTCGAATTTGTTACACCCTACGCTTTAAGAAAGCTGCTGCACTAATAACGAACACATTCTTTTAACGTGACCGGATTTTTCCGTATTCAGCCAATTTAGTAAAATAATGTTGTATATGACCTCAACACTGTTGACCTAAACAACGTTACTTTCATTAAAATTGGAAATACGAAAAATATACGGTTACAAAAATGATAAAAATCCATTATTCCGTTTAGCTAACATTAATATAGATATACAATTTTTTAAAAGTATTTTTGCTGTGTTAAAAAAGCCCATTATAATTATAACAGGGTTCGCTGACAACTACAAAAAAACAGGTAAAAAATCTTAACGTTTATTAAAAAAAAATCCTGCTGAAGCTTTTTAAAAATTTGTTAAATAACAAAATATAATTTTCATTATAGAAGAATTAACTTTAAGTTCTACTTTCTTGGAAAAAAAAACAGTCTTGTTCTCAACTTCATAACGAAATAAAAATCAATTCAGCTATTTTTCTTTGAAGAGCCATTCGAGGCCCAACCAACGGGATTACTTTAAGAAGGCCTTCGGACAACTCTGGCAACTGGTCTTCCTCTATGACATTTTCTAAAAAAATAAAATAAACATTTGAAATGCTAAAATTAAAATATTAAGCAACACATTTTTCTGTAATAAGTAAATAGGTGGGTATATCAGATTTCTATACCAACATACAGATAAATAAAAATAAAATATAAATAAAATGCATGTTAAAATTTAATTTAAAAGTAAATTAACTCCTATACTTATACAGGGGCGACAAACTACAAGTACAAAGTTTCAAATATAATTAATTCAAAAAACTGTCTCTCAAATCGTATACTAGGTTTTATTAGGTACTCCTAAACATTTAACTAAAAAGGTAAAGATACTCAGGCTTATACAATATATAGAAAGCAAGATACATAATAAAATATGTATTATTATTATAAATTTTATTTGTATGATTTTTTTTCAACCAGGTGCAGTTTGGGGTACCTACAGGCTACAGGAAGTTAAAGTTTTAAAATAATATACTTAACTAAAAGCAGTTTGCTTAGAATAGCTTTAGTCAATTTCATTTACCCATATTCCTACCTGGCAAGTTTTAAAAAATGTAACGCGCGCCAATGCCTTTCAATTCCATTTAAGATTTTTTGAATAGTTAAATAAGAAATTTTTATTTTAAAAATAATGCCTAAAAATATATAGGTATACTGAATTTTATCACACTCTGTACTCATATTCTGTAGTCTGTAATAATATTAATGGTTTATACAATGTACTTAGTAGTGTTTTTAATCAGTTAATATCTAACATTTTATATAAACATGTTTAGTTACCAAAACAAAAGCGTATGCTCCTATAGCTAAGTTTATTTAAATAAAAAATGCCTGTTTTGGTGACAATTGAGATCTATCGACCCTTGGTTTTTGGACAACAGTTTTATAAAACAATTGGTGTAAATACTATCACCTTCGAGGCTTGGATAACACTATCACATCCCCACTGTTGTAAAAATCTTCAACTCCCATTATTTAATCGTACAAACACCCAAAAAAAAACGATGCCGACGAGAACAGTCCGATTAAATTTCGCTATACCCTACACCTTGATCTATAATCACACGAATGACCGGAAACCGAGCACGCCAGTTTCCGGTGCCAATCAGACTCAGGTGGACTTTCTAGAAATGAAAATTTCCGAATTTCAAAAATTTTATATTTAGATTATATTGCAAATATATTCTTAAATTGAGCAATCCAAATGTTTCAAATTGAACATACAGAACGCGTTCTTTAAATGATATGTCATTTTAATTGTAAATGACCAGTTTTTATTTTAAAAGTAACTGAAATTCAAAGTAAAATTATATGTTGTTTTAAACTGAAGAACAAAGAAGTTCAAACCAAAATCATGAAAGTCTTAGCTTTAGACTGTATTTTTAAAGTGAAAATATATTCTGAGGATATGAAATAATTTTATTAATCATTTTGAAATATTTCTTTTAAGGTGACTTTCTTCAAATAAGAATCGGTAATCTCAATTTAAATGATATAAATAAAAATATCTAAATACTCTATTTGATAATATGTTTTTTTCTGTGTATATTTAGGTAATTTTTTGATTAACACATTGAACATAAAGAATGGTTCTTGAATATTCTTAGAACAGCCCGACCAAAGAAAGGTTTTATGCGCTGTTTATCTAGGATATTTTATGGGTAGTTTATTGCTATCGTCCCAATTGGGAGATTTATGACTGTTTTTTTTTCTTGGGTTAAATATGAATAAATACACTTTACAGTCCAACAGCCAATAATCGAATTTAGGCGTTAAACCAATTATACAAAAAACTGTATTTGCCAGTGCATTTAGGACATCATTTGGTTACTCTAAGATCTGTTTGTTATTTAGAAATTGTGTACAATATTTTACACTTTTTTACACACTTTATCCCAAAATACACCTTCTATAAGAGCGCTTCTACGTGTAAAATAGTAAAAACACTATTTATGAATAACAAACAGAATTACATTTTTTAAAACCTAAGACCATCGAATACAGTTTAAAATAAAAATAAAACCACTAAAATATCACTATTACAATTTTTTTAAAATTAAAAATGAAAAAGCCTATATTTTACTTCTAAAGTTTAAAAAAAGCAACGTAATTATTCAGCTTTTGTAAGTTTTTCTATTTATTCTTGTTAGCTAAATAAACCATATATAAATACGTGTCGATATGCTTTTGACCACATATTCTTTTGTAGGTAGTCAAGCAACTCAAGATCCACCCTCCAACGTAATTCCCGTACCATCAGCAGTTCGAGAACATCCACCGAGTAGTTCTGGTCTGTCCGGCACTAACTCCGATATGAGTGATTGTGAAAGTGACATTGACATTGTCGGCGATACAAATAGACAAATGGGATATGCTTTTAAGGGGTCGTAAAAGACTTATAAAGCTTTTTTCCACTGTAAAGTCTTTAGAGAATGAAACTGTAGATAAAGACAGTATCTATACATTGGTGTATTTCTTTTAACTTGTAGAACCGTTCTGAAGTCGGTTGTAGCACCCAGAGTTCAAGGGTGGTAAACTTAACAAGGTGTGCTCGATTTTTACTATTTGTCCGCAGATAAGGTTATGTTTGTGACGTCACCGTTTTGCCCAGAAGGTAGATTTATTTTATTAATTTTTGTTAAATATTTAACTTTTAAAAACTAATTTGGATGTACAGCTACTATTGGATCTGTATTGTATCCCATTTGATAAAATTAGGATTTTATACTACCTGTAAACAAAACAATAGGCAAAACGATTACGTCAAAAATGCGTCACAAATATCAAATTGACATTTGAATTGGTGTATATGGACTTTAATGGGATCCAGCACTCCTTGTTAAGTTTACCACCCTTACCCAGAGTTTATTAATAAACTCTGGTAGCACCGTTCTTGACCGTTTAAAGACCGAACAGAACGGTTTGACAAGGTAAAAGGACTAAAACTTAAACAAGGGGGACGTTGTTAACAGCTAGTAGCGTTCATTGAAGTCTTGTACCATTAAAAATGATGGGTATTTTAACTGTAAAATACAATGTGGTAATTCGAAAGTCTGTTAAAAAGTATTCCAGTGCGATTATTAGATTTAATCCTTGAATCGACCCGAAGTGATAAAGTTTATTATTGTATATATTTTTAAAGACATAAATAAAAATTGAATATTTCGCAATGATAAATTATTTCAATAATCAAATTATGTATTTTTTGTTTCTAATTAATTAGTCCCATCATCTATAATTCTGAACCTTAACCAAAGTCCTGAGCGTAAAAACGTGGCGTAAATGTCAAAATTCAAAATCTAATTATTAATCAAAAGTAAACAAACATTGATGTAACAGCTACAACTAGCGCTCGATTGACAAGTCTTGTACCTTATTTAAAACCATGACATTTGTGCTGTATTTTAAGCCTTGTAAAACTTACAACGTGCGTCAAGTTCGAATGTCCTGTTAAAAAGTATTCCAGTGCGCACTTGTTAGATTTATGATCACACCAGTGTTCGAAGTCGACCCTTGTGTACAATGTATAGTTTTATTTATTTTTTGTATATATTTATAAAGGGTCATGACATAATATAAAAAAAAATGTGTAATATTTGCTGTAATATGTAGTATATAATTAATAGTCAATAAATACTAAATTACTGTTTTTTTTTTTTCTGAGAAGTAATTATCAGGTTCCGAGATTTAAGGTGCCTCCCAATGAGCGTAAAAAAGTAGCGTAAATGTCAAAATTCAAAAATCTAATTGATTAGCGTTAAGTCAAAATAAAAACAAACCAATATCAGATTTTAAAATTTTGACAGCTATACCAACACTAGGCTTTTACGTTCATCAAGAGGCACTTTCCCCACAATCGTAAAAACATAGCGTAACTGTCAAAATTCTAAAATTTAAGTGCTTTGTTTTTATTTTGACATTGCGCTAACCAATCAAATTTTAGAATTTTGGCAGTTATACGCTACGCTTTTACGCTCGTGGGGAATAACTAAAAAAGTGCCTCCTGATTGCACCAGTGCGGTTAGTGCAGCTACATTGTCGCCTTAGCGCCAAACTTTTTACCAAATCGTTTTCGCTATAATTAATCACGTGAAAATAACGGATATGTGATCCTAAACATATTTATTTACATCCTAAAACATTGTGTTGCAATAGATGTCTCTAGAAATTCGCGAATTATGTTTATTACAATCAGTTTTATAGAGAAAACCATTGGTAAAACTAAGATAATGGTAAAACCAGTTCACAGTCAATGTTGTTTTGAATTGATTTTATTAATACGTTAAAAAAGGCTACTGATACAAGACAGAAAGAAAATGAGGGTGCAATCCTTTTCTCTTGCTCTGCTTGCTAATATTGGTCAGCGGCCCCGCCAATATTAAAAAGCTTTAGCTAACCAATATTAGCACGCAGAGTGAGAGAAAAATATTGCACCCTTTTTTTCTTTCTTACACGCTTGTTATCACGGAGAAGCAGCAAGGCTGCCTCTAAAACATATGTGCTCGAAGGTATAAACGCTAATTGTTGTAAGGCAATTCTGTACCATGTAGTGTACACCCAGTGTACACCTACACTGAAATGTAATGGCGGACTACATCGACCGTAACATACCATTGCAAAATTGTTGAAAATCAACGCACATGCCTTGATTAGCCTGCGCTAATCAAGGCATCGTTTTTTAATTTCTAATTTGGCAACCAGTCGAAGGATTTTCGGAATGTGTGTGGATACCTTTCCGTTCGTGGCGAAAAAAAGGGCGAATTTTTATATCAGCCCCAGAGTTTATTAATCTAAAGGGGGTTATGACATCCGCCATATTGAAAAACTCTTCTGTGACGTCAAGAAGGGTCCATTTCGCCCATGTTGGATTTTATGCCGGACAGTGGCGTAGAATTGAGGTGGAAACGAAAAACTGCTTTTATACCGACGAACAAAATTTATATTTAAAAAAATATAAATGTAATTCAATTAAGTATTGAAATTAAAAATTAAAGCGACAACACGACGATGGCGTACCTTTTCAATGGTATCTACTACATTAAATGTTTTAAAAAATGAGAAAAAAATTAAAATGTAGAAAATACTGATGATTGCTAATTTGTTATAATTATCAGTACTTACTCTATTTTTAAACACACGATATTGAATTATTAACACCTTTTATTCTTTAATAATACCCACCTATATTACCACGTTTATAAAATTTTATGAGCAAGTAAAAAGTTTGGGGACTTTAATTATTTTTTATCTTGCAACAGTCCGCGAAGGCTGAGGCCTAGTATGAACGCCCGTGGGTGGCTGAAGTGTGGTAAGAGGGAGTTTATTTACAAGAGACTTAAATTCTGCAGGTAGGAGGTTCCATAGTCTTGACACTCTAGGGATGAAGGAACGAAGAAAGTGGGAAGTTCAAGGCCTCTCTAGCTGAACTGTAAATAGATACATAAAAGTTGCACTACGTGTTGCTCTGCTGGAAGCTGCCAGAAAAGGAATTATACTGGCCAACTTGTTTAAGCAGAAGCCGTGAAAATACCTATAGAAGAAAGACAGGAAGGAAGCTTTTCTGTAAGTGCAGGATCAGAAATGGGCTTTTACAAGCTATCTTGAAGATCTTTGTAAAATTACAAAATATCTAACTCCAAATCAGATACTGAAAGCCATAGAAAAATTAACTTTTTTTAAGAATTTATGACGGTGTTTTTGTATTACTTCATAAATATATAAACTTGTCTATTAATCTTTAATTTATTTTATTTTAAAAACTAATTATGTTACTTTTAAACACTAGTTATTTATTTACTTACGGACCATACAGCATCTTGATATTGCAGAATAATAGCAAAATTTTCCACTTTGGAAATAAAATTAATTATTTTATGTAAAAAAAATGTGAATACAGGTTTATTGCTAAAAAACTAAACTTTATTTGTTTCACAACTACAACACTACAATACATTTTCAATTGCAACAATTAAATCAAATACAACTGAAATTTTTACATTTTGAAATAGATATGGAAGAAAAGAACACCAGTACTTAGTGGTATTATTTAATAATATTTTGTGGTATACTACATTTCATATTTTAAAACATACAAATCATTGAAGCATTAAAATCCTACTTAATACAAACACAAAAATTTCATTTATAGTTTGTTGGCAGCCCTTGCAAGAAAAAACAAAGAATTAGATCTCGTGTTCTTTTTGGTACTCGAAAGTTTAACTTACTTACAAGTTCTTCGCAGCCCACTTCATAGTACACAATCTAAACAAAAACTTCTTCAGTGCAAGGTAGGTTTACATCAGTTAATTTTAAACTTGTAAAAGGCAAATCTAAAAAATATAAAGTATATTTTCCCATGTCTTTTCAACATAATATACCAAGTAATTGGTAGATAAGTATAAAAAAAAAAATTAAATACAATTAAGGAATGTAACTAACCGCAAACTTAATAATGTACAAAATAATAGAAAAAATATTAAAACACATTCTGAAGGTACATTAATGCATATACCTAAAGTTGATCAGTTCTAGGTATAAGCAAGTCAATATTGACTATTTACTTTCTTGACAACAAATAACTATAATTAAAATCACACAAAAATTTCAATTTATTTAAATAACTGTGTAACTACATTCAGAGTTGTAAAGAGTCAGTGGTGGACTTAAAAACAGTGTTTGTGTTATCCGAGGAGTAATAATGCAAACTGAATGGAACTGTTACAATAAAAACATATTTGTTATAATAGCAGCATTAGGATATACCCATATTTTTCACCTTACCTTCTTTTATTAATCGCCTTTTTCCTTTTTGATCAGGATCTCATAATCACCGTTTTTTGCAATTTCTGGAAGACATAAAATCGTCTTTTAACATGCTCGAGCAAATAACAGAATCCTTAGGGGAAACACAACTTTTGGTCTATTGCACACTAAGGACTAATTAAAACTACGACTAAACACTACCAAAAACAATATAGTAAAAACAGTCCAAACCAATAAAATATCAACTCTGTACACAAATATTTTCAACTGTAAAAATAACCCCATATAAAAACTTCGACTTGTGGCGACTCTGTCCACAGCGGGGGAATGCTAGTAACTTTAGAGTTCCTGACAGGGCCGCCAACTAAGCGCCCCTTTTTTCACACCCTCACGTCTTGGCATATACTTATAAACCAATATACTGCTTACATTGTCATAGAATTGAAGCCAAGAAAGAAAGGCATATTCGACGTCCCATGTAATACCGTATATGTCCATCTCAGATGGATTAAACATATCTGCGCATGCTTTAAGAGCTCTTTTTGGATTGGTGAACAACCGAACGATCGATAACCGTTGTGATGACCAGCCAATAGGATGTTAGAAATTTTACTCATGCGGTTGAGCTCTTCATCGTGAAATAGACTTTAAAATTTATAATATGTTTGGTAGTGCTATCTCTCTTTGTTGGCTTCAATATATCATTACACAGCATATGAGACGTTATCAGTATATTGGTTTAAAAATATATGCGTCTTAAACTTTCGTATCCCCATTCTCGACGATGTCATAACCCCTTTAGATTAATAGACTCTGGTGGATCCGATGGCATATTTTAAACCAAGACCATAGACTAAAGACAAGGAGGACCATAAAGGATCAAGGGTCATATACCCCAATTTAAATTTCAATTCGGTATTTGTGACGTAATCCGTTTGCCTGTTTGTTTTGTTTACAAGTGTTATAAAGTCTTAATTTTTTTTAAAAAGTTATACATTACAGTTCTAATAGTAAATACATATCCAAAAAAGTTTTAAAAAATTAAATATTTAAAAAAATTGATAAAATAAATATACCTTCTGGGCAAAATGGGCAAACGGGTGACGTCCAAACATAACCTCATAACCTATATCTGCGGACAAAAAAATTTTGAGCACTCCTTGTTAAGTTTACCACCCTTGCTAAAGGATGGCGTTTGCCGATTTTGTTTTGCCGTCAAACTCACTGTGACGTCACCACCGGGGGCTGGCAGAAAGCGCGTCTATCGTTTAAGCATTTCCCAGGCAAAGTTTCTTAATACAAAATATATTGTAGGAAAATTTGGATCCTATATATTTGAATATATTGTCTTTCCGTTTAAGAAAATAATATAATTTTATATTTTGTAAAAATTAAATTTAAAAACGAAAAAATTACATGATACATACTGTTTTATTATTCTTATTGTCCTAAAGCATTTTATAAAATTAATTTGCAATATTTTAAAAACAAGAAGGTATAAACATAAAAGATTTACAAAATTTATTTAGAAACAATAAATTAAAACGCATAAGAAAAATATAAGTTTTTATAATTAGAATAAATCACAAAAATGGCACAAAAAAAGTGGTACACTAAAATATGCTTCTTGATACATAGAACATGTATGCCAAATTCCATTAAAATATCTAAAGTGGTATCACAGATATTAATAACAAATGATTTTTTTTAAAAAAAATTTACTATGATGAGCAAAGAAAAACCAAGACCAAGACCGGGCTAGTCTTGGTCTTGGTTTGTTTTTAATCTGGTCTTGGTCTTGGTCTTGCAAGCCCAAAAAAAATCTTGGTCTTGGTCTTGGTCTTCACCACCCGGTCTTGGGCTTGGTCTTGGTCTTGCTGCAAGAGTCTTGCTGGTCTTGTTTTTTTTTTTATAGTAAAATTTAAAAATAAGCAATCTTTAATAAAATATATATTTTTTTAATACTTTCAAATAAATAAAGATAAAGACTATATTTTTGCTTTAAAATTTTAAAATATCCCCAAATTTTTAAACCCTTTCATGTACATTTAAATGATTTGAATAAAAAAAAGGTATTTTTTTAAAGTAGGGGGTTTTTTATTTATAGCCCTTCATTTGGGGGGGGAAAATTTAAATTTCCTTTGAAGAAGCATATAAAATTCAATACTGGGGGTACTCTGAGGGCAAAAAAAAAAAATTTTTAAATTTTAACCAAATGTGAAATTGAATGAAAATGATTCTGATATGTAAACATTGGTTTCTAATTAAAAAAAAAAAGGATTTAGAAAGCTTTTCAGTTCAAATAAACTTAATATGTTCAAATTAGTCAAACATTTGCCGTACAAAGGTTTTTTCAAATACTTTTAAACATTCTGCATATACAAGGTGGCTCCCCTAGTGCGACAAAGATCGATATATCCGGGAAAAACCTTCATAATGGTAAAAAACTGAATATACAAAAATTATAGAAAAAAAAAGGGGTAAAATGTAAAATTATCTTTTTTTTTTCAAAATTTTTTAAAAAAAATTTACCACCACCCCAAGAAAACTTCCCCTTTAATTTTTTCTTTTAACCTAAAATAGAAAAATTATTTAAAAAATTCATTTAAAAAAGTCCTTCCCTGTATATTATGCTGGAAATTCTTGAACTGTCATAAAGGTACAATGTCGACGTAGATGGTTTTATATATCATTTTTGGTTTTGACAAAAATGACTGCATCATTATACTTTTGGTATTGTTTTGACTTTTCCATCTAAACCGGAAGTGAAATTTAAAATACATTTATATAAAAAGTATTCCTATAGAAAATGACAAATATATTTTTTATTAAACCATCACTTTTACATTTATATCTTAGTTTAAAGGAGAAATCTAATGATGCCACTTTT
>JAHBCN010013737.1:0-23905 GCA_019359885.1 Listronotus oregonensis
AGGTACACGAACAGAATTATTCGTTTTGATATAAATCTTAAATTACTTAAGAAACAGTTAAGTAAAATGACAGCACAACTGTTGCAGGAACTAGTGATGCCGCCGAAAGTCTCTCAAATTCTTTCGTTTCTCGCCTTCTCTCGTTTCTCTCGAGATCTTTCCACTAGGATTTTTACACACATTGATAAAAAATTATGAGCTTATAACTATACCAATTTTTTTTTTTGTAATTGTCTCGAAAGTTGCCTCCTCTCCGATTTTAACTAAATATGGTATACGGGGGTTTTTTAGGGCGCTGGTTACGAATCTGAATTTTCATATTTTTTCAGCAACGTTTCGTTTTCGAGATATTCATCATCAAAGTTGAAAATCAAACTAACCTCAATTTCACTATATTCTTCCAATATTTTATAAACACCTTTTAAAATCTTGTATTTTTATTTATTTCACACCTTTTTTCCATTAAATTGCGAACTTAAAAGTTAAAAATATTTGTTTATAAAATCCCTAGTGTATACATGGTTGCGGCCACGTTGGCGTGTGAAAGTGGAGGTTTGTAATTAAATGGGAAAAAATGTAAAATAAATATATAATGCAAGTTTTAAAAGGTGTCTGTGAAATATTGTGTGCCAATTTAGTGTAAAAATCAAGAATGCTGTGTAAAAAAAGGGGAATAGTGTAAATATGGTTAGTTTGATTTTCAACTTTGATGATAAATATCTAGAAAACGAAACGTTGCCAAAAAAATTTTTTTAGATTTGTAATCAGCGCCCTAAAAAAAACCCGTTTACCAAATTTCGTCAAAATCGAAGAGGAGACAACTTTCGAGACAATTACCTTTTTTTTAATTATAATTAAAAATAGTGTCAAGTATGTATAATTAAAGAGTAGATCTAAAAATGGTAAAATTTTAATTATCGGACATGATGCCGATTTTGATGATTTTTTCCATGGGCTTTTTTGGGGTGCTGATCACAAATTTAAAATCAATGTATGAGGCCTCTAAGTAGGTAAACATCAAAATTCTCCCTTCTTGAAATGGATTATCATCAAATGGGAACATATACTAATTATGCACTTATATATTAAACAAGTACACTAAAATTTACAATAATTTATTGTCTATTTTTGGCTCGATTTGTGGTAAAAATTACATCAAATATAGTCCAATTATTATAGATTTTTTTTTTAATTAATGTTAACAGATATCTGACTGCGCCATACTTCCGGAATAACCTGTAGATTACTAAAATCAAAAATCCAACCAATTTATTTTTCAGGTAATTTTTTTAAACAATAATTATTAAAAAAAGAGTCTTTTTAGGTTTTTTTTAAATATAACAAAAATTACTGGCTATATCACTTTACTCATAAAAGCCGTTTGTAGAGAATTTAAAAACCTACAAAATGGTTTTTAAAAAATCCCGATCCGACCATTTTTCACCGAGAAAAGCCATAAAAAGGCTTAAAACAAACCTTTTTTCAAAAATTCGTATCTCCGTTAATTTTCAATATTAAGGGCTGATTTTGGAAATGATAGTCAATAACATATACTTTGAGCTGCCAAAAGATGAAAATTGTCGCATTAATAGTTTTTATTCAATCGCACTATAAACAATTAAAAGCTACAATTTGTATATCTCACATTTTTATATTAGTTTGGAGAACATTGTCAAAAATGCTTGTGAACCCAGCGCGTCGAACGAAAATTCGCGATACGCAGCAACGCAGCCCGTCTCTCGCTTCTCCTTCGCTGCTGGGTGCCCTCTACGGTCGACTCAGTACGTCTCGGTCGAGAATTTTCGCTCGACGCGCTAGGTTCACAAGCATTTTTAACAATGTTCTCCAAACTATATGAAAATGTGAGATATACAATTTGTGGCTTTTAATCTCAACTTTAAAAAGCCGTTTTAAAAATTCAAATCGGACCATTTGCCTAATATTCACGGCACTTGCAAGATAAGGGCCTAATTTGTTTATAGTGCGATTGAATAAAAACTATTAATGCGACAATTTTTATCTTTCGGCAGCTCAAAGTATGTGTTATTGACTATCAGTTTTTAAAAAGTCGGACCTTAATATTAAAAATTAACGGAGATACGAATTTTTGAAAAAAGGTCTGTTTTAAGCGTTTTTCCGGCTTTCCTCGGTGAAAAATGGTCGGATCGGGATTTTTCAAAAACCATTTTGTAGATTTTTAAATTTTCTACAAACGGTCTTTTATAAGTAAAGCGATATAGCCAGTACTTTTTGTTTTATTTAAAAAAAACTAAAAAAGGCTTTTTTAAAATAATTATTGTTTAAAAAAATTACCTGAAAAAATTGGTTGGATTTTTAATTTTAATAATCTACAGGTTATTTGGAACATGCGCGCAGATATCTGTAACATTAATTACAAAAATGACCTTTTTTTCACTATAATGATTGGACTAATAAATACAGTTTTCTTTACATTGTATTTATATGATGCATTACTGGTTGCGGTTGCTTAATTCATAATTAAGTTCTAAGAAAATAAAAAACTGGATTTGTTTGCAGTGCTTTTTACTAAAAATAGGCAATAAAATATTTTAAATATTAGTGTATTTCTTTAATATGTAAGTGCCTAATCAGAGTATGTTTCCATTTCATGGTAATCAGTTTCAAAAAGGAGAAATTTTGAGAAAATGTCAATTTTAAGGTTAGTCCACTTGGAGGCCTTATAACTTGAAATTGCAGTTTCTACAATCCTAACTTTTAGCACAGTGGGCATTTGGTCGCTTTATTAAAAAAATAGTAAAAATAGTAATTCAGTCTTTAAAATGTTGAAATAAAAAACAAATATATTTAAAGTTGGTAGGTCTATGTAAACTTGTAAAAAAAGCTATGTCCTTTTTTACACCTCATTCAAAAAACCGGAAAGCAGTGTTTGGGATTTCAATGCCAAAACTATACAATTAAACTAAACAGATTGCTCGACAGATTAATATCTTATCTAAAACATTAAATATATCCATTACAAATAATAATGAAAAATAAAAATGAAATCTACCTGATATAATTCCATCCATCTGCATAAGAGCCTGCTCCAGTAATTTACTAGCTTCCGTTTGGGGCGAAAGTCCCGGGACATTTTCCCTCATTTGATCGGCTTTTCCCATTTTATTTCGCTCTCCGATCATGTAAAAATTTTAATTATTAACAATTTAAAATTACCCAACAATTGAGGTTAATAATCATTAACACCACAAAAAGTCCCTTTAAATATCGAAAATCGCGGCACGAACCCACAGGTGGCAATTAAGGCGGTGTTTTCACACGATTGCTGATAAATTGTTTGCCAAAGTATAAATAAAAAGCCGTTTTATTTATTTTTTTTGAAAAAAGTAAACACAAAAACACTTTTATCCAGCCTTGCTAGCATCCGTCATCGTTTATGTTTACTTGTTGAGTAAATTAAGTTAAATAAAATAGGTTTCGCCATCTATCAGTAAGAGTACAAGGTAAAAGGAATTACTTCTAAGCGCTGATAAGGTTTCTGTAATATAATTTTATGAGGTGATCTTAAAAAATAAAAATCTTTATTGTCGATAAATTTTATGGAAAATGAAACTAATTTAATTTTCCCAAATTACCGAAAATATATGGTTATGTTTTTGTAAAGAAGTAACATATTTTTATATCTTTTTAATAAAAAAATGAGTCAAAATAGCTCTAATCAAGGTATTTATTGGTAATTTTTCGCCTAATTATTGGTACTTAAAAAAACTGTATTGTAGAAATTCATGATGCAACTCAGAAAAATTCAAAACCCCAAAAAGAGAAAAAACCCAAAAACAAACCTACGACCGACCAGAAACCTATCACTGCCCCATCGGAAGGAACTGCCACGGACAAACTCACAGAAAAACAATTACGAAAACTTGAATGGGAGAAAAAACTGGCCGAACAAAAACTGAAAGGAGAATTGAAAGATGGTAAGGAAAATCTTAGTAAGGCCGAACAACGGGCAAAACGGCGTGAACAGCAAGAAGCCCAAAGGCTTGCCAAAGCTGAAAAAGATAAACCCAATGTTGCTCAGGTGAGAACAGCTTATTTTTTAAAATATAAATATAAAAGTTAAACAATCATCTTTAGGTAAAAGAGGTAGCTCCAGAGAAGGCAAAGCCTATTGAAAAAAGACCTTTAGCTCAGAAGGTTCCTAATTCCAGAAAATCACCCATTAAGAAAGCATTAGATGTAAAAAAACCTAAAGCTACATATGTGCAGCTAGTTCAACACTTATATCGCTCACCTAATCCCGAATATTCATCAAAAATTGTCAACATTAAAGATGTCCATCCCGTTTTTATAAAATTAGGTGTACAATACTCAGAAAAAGTAATTTTGGGGTCCAATGCCAGGTGCTTAGCTTTGTTAGCAGGTATGAGAACTCTTATAAATGACTTACAAACCCCTCCAAAGCAAGAATTCTGTAGGTATCTTGAGGCAGTACTCCAGACCTGTACAAATTACTTACAGGTAAGTTTACTCTTATAATGTATTAATTACTAGTTGATCTACATATATTTTATGTTTTAGGAATGTAGACCATTTGCAGTGTCCATGACAAATGCCTTAAGATATTTTAAACTTCAACTAACACATATGGAGGAAAAGTTATCTGATAATGAAAAAAGAGCCAAATTAATTGATATTATAGATGTATATTTGAGCAATGATATGAAAAAAGCATGGCAAGCGATTTGTATGAAGGTGAATGAGAAAATTGTTAATGGGGATATTATTTTAGTATATGGTTGGTAAGTAATACATTTTTTTATTTAGTATAATTTTATCCTATCTTGACTGTTATAAGATTTTCATAACAAAAATAGCTTTGGTTTGCTATGTTTTAAAAAATTTATGCTTTTTTATGTTTTTAGTTCTTCATTAATACATAAAATACTCTTAGAAGCCAAGGAGATGAAAAAAAGTTCTCAGTTATTATCGTTGATAGTCGACCTCTACTTGAAGGCAGAGAAATGCTGCGAAAATTGGTTAGTGCTGGAATCAAATGTAGTTATGTACTTATAAATGCACTCAGTTTTGTTATGAACCAAGCTACAAAGGTCTTGTTGGGAGCTCATGCTTTGCTGGCAAATGGGAGTGTTATGTCCAGAATAGGTAAACAAGCATTATTTAGTTAATTAGATATAGTGAAAAATACAAAAAGTCATATTTTTTTTCAGGTACTGCCCAGGTTGCACTAGTGGCTCAGGCATATAATAAGCCTGTATTAGTTTGTTGTGAAACATACAAATTTAGTGAAAGGGTTCAAACAGATTCTTTTGTATACAATGAAATAGGTAAGATCTGGAAAATAAATATTTTATTAAAAAATTGGCATTACTTTGAAAATTGATGTAAATATTGTACATGTATAGGTCCTGATTTAAATGCAGCTAATCCCCTAGATGTAGATTTATTGAACAAACATACTTAAGTCTTTTTTAAATTTGCCCTAGAGTCACAAAGATAATTTTATTTTAAATAATGTTTAATTAATATTATTTTGCATTTATTAGGGAATCCAGATTTGCTTCTTACTATAGACACTTCAAGTACACCAAGTCCTCTAGCATCCTTAAAAGAAAACAACAAACCAAACATTCTTAACTTGCTCTATGATGTTACACCTCCAGATTTGGTGACAGCTGTTGTGACAGAATTGGCCATATTGCCTTGCACAAGTGTACCTGTAGTATTAAGGATAAATGCAAGTGAAAATACATAGCAATTTTGAGTTTTATTTTATGAATTTTTTATTTTATTTAATATAGACAGCCTATTTGCACAAAAATTGTTTTTTTACCCTGATAATAGTCCTGGTAATAATAAAAATTAATAGCATAATGGCCTTTGCCTTTTTCAAATAGTGCTCCTTATTAAATCAGTGGTTTTTTTTTTAAATCTTTGGACAGTCCATGAGGGCAAGGGCCTAAGTACTAACGTACCGTGGGTGTCTTAAGTGTGATGAGAGGGAGTTTGTTCACACGGGACTTAAATATTTGGAGATTGGGAGGAAAAGGAAAAACTTCTGTGGGTAGTAGGTTCCATAGTCTGGACACTCTAGGAATGAAGGAACGAAGAAAGTGGGAAGTTCCCGGCCTCTCTAGTTGAACTGTAAAAGGATGCATAAAACTTGCTCTGCTGGAACCTTATTCTAAAGAGGGTCTGATTTGGAAAACATACAGAGTATACAGATTGGAAAAAGAGAAATACTTCCTGGCTCGAAAGAGGAATTCAAGCTTTTTTGAAGCTGCTGAGGCTATGAACGTAATGTGTTTGTGCCAGTTGAGGTTATTCTTAAAAGTTACACCGACCAGCAGAACAGATGAGAGTGTTTTGCTGAACTTGGCTGCTCATATGTAATGGATGAGCACTGACAGACCTTTTTCGCGACAGCGAACAGGACTGTGCATGTTTTGGAGACATTAAACTGAACAAGATTTTTGGCGCCCTAATCCAAAATAAGCTTGAGTAAGTTAAGTTGAGTAGTTGATAAACCTTCCAGAAATGCTTCTAAGGGGAGTTAGCTCTGGTTTCTTTGTAGTGCTGCCAAATTAAAGACAACAAAAAAATATGACCTTTATTTTCAGAATATTATGATACTATTTTATGCATGGCACAATGAATACAAGGTATGAAATTACGCGTATTTGCTGACGTAAGCGAGTGAGTTAACAAATTTTTTTGTTTGAATTTTATTTCTCAATCCAGTTTTGTGATTGCTTAGTGTTGAAATTTCGTTGTGTGACTAATTGAAATGCAACTTGAACATTTCTTTGACATTATTATTTTTGAATATTTCTTTTAAAACAATATTAGTCTTTAATCGTTGCAGTAAATGACAAGTTTTTAATTTATGTATTTTACATTATTAAATAAAACATCTTTTAGATTAAAAAAGTTTTTTTTGCTGACTGACAAGCGTTTTCCCTAAAAATTGCATTTAAATTAAATGGATGCAATTCTTTTAGTGAAGCCATGCACAAACCGAATTAATTTAGAAATGCTCTTGTATACCTTGTGTCATAATTATTATGATAAGTGATTAATTAATTAATTTTTTTTTAATTTTTATGTTCTGTAACTGCATAGGTGACTGCCAGTAAATACTGTTTTATATGTGATTTGGATTCAACAGTGGACTAGATTTTTATTTAAAAAATAATCTGTTTTTAGGTGCTCTTATCTAATCAAAACACCATGTTACAAAAATATGTCATTTATCCATTAAATAATATAACTAGAGGTAAAATAATATTGTAGAAGTTTTTTAGTTTTAAACATATTTATTATTTTTTCATTCTTAAATACACATTAAGCAAAATACATATAAAAAAAATCATTTATTTATAAAACTCATGTTCACTCTCATCTTTTTTAATGTTATTCTTGTAACCCTTTTCAAAATCTTTTGGTAACACAATGTACCGATTCTCTCTTACTGCATGCATTCCAGCTTCCTGACATATTGCATTAATGTCGGCCCCAGAAATTTTATCTGGTCTTGCTACATAATCTTCCAGATCAACCTATAAGAAAAATATAATTTAAACACTTTTTCCATCACTTAATTTTTATATGAAACATAAAGTTAGTAATTATTTTATATGAATTAACTATATGGAAAAAACTTGCAAATTTTTTTAAGTAACATGGAGATATTTAATGGGGAAATGAAAAACACCACTTTCTACAACAAAATAAAAAAATAAAAAATTTTTATCTAAAGAAGATATAGGTACCAAGAAAAACTAAGTGCACATAGGCACTAAATCACATTTAGAAGAATTAATAAAACTTTTCATGAAATATTGCGCATGTAAGTAATTGACCTTTCTAAAAAAGTTTATTTCTGTCATTATTTATCCACTCACTACTGGTAATCTCAAAAAAAAAACTACAAAGGAAGTCTTGAAAAAACTACAGACACATAGCTTTATAACAAATTAAATGGTTGATTTAAAAAAAAAACCTGCAGAAAATACAGCTTAAAAATCTAGCAGATTTTTTGGCTCCTGTTGGTAAGTTTAACTAACAGACTATCTTTTATGATTTGCCAGTATTTTATACAGTACATTCAACTATGGATTACTTACTTCTTCAGACAAATTCATTCTTGAAGTAATAGTGCTGAAAACCAATCTTTTTTGCCTTCTATCTGGCAATGGGAATTCAATTTTTCTGTCCAAACGACCCGGTCTCAACAAAGCAGGATCCAAAGTATCGGCTCTGTTAGTTGCCATGATAACCTAGAGGAAACAGAGTAAGAATTTTAGCCTGAATGACATAATATGACTTGAGACTTGTAAATGACCATGGTATAAAAAACAAGTTTGTTTTTATATCAGTATTACCTTAACATTGGTAGTTTGATCAAAACCATCCATTTGATTCAACAATTCCAAAAGAATTCTCTGAACTTCACGATCAGCACCTGTTTGAGCATCAAAACGCTTTGTAGCAATAGCATCAATTTCGTCAATAAAAATTATGGCAGGTGAGTTCTCTTTTGCTAGACGGAACACATCTCTTACCATTCTAGGACCCTCCCCAAGATATTTTTGGACGAATTCTGAACCTACTACTCTGATGAAGGCAGCTAAATAAAAATCATTAATTTAAAACAAATATTACTAAAAAATTTAGAAGACTTTTTTAAAATAAAGATATTAAGCTTTTAATATTCCTTACCAGTAGTGTGATGAGCTACAGCTTTAGCCAACATGGTCTTTCCACAACCTGGTGGACCATACATTAACACACCTCTGGGAGGATCAATACCAATTTGCTTGTACAACTCAAAGTGAGTCAGTGGCAATTCAACTGCTTCCCTTATTTCTTGTTTTTGCATATCCATACCACCTAAAAAAAGGACACTTAACAATGAATTTCTTTAACTAAATATTACCTCAATTTTTTTTGTATTTATAATTTTCTATATATAGACTGAATGACTAAGAAATAGAGGACTGACAAATTAGGTATGATGATCTTACCAATATCGCTGTAGCTAACATCTGGTTTTTCATCTGCCCCCAACATACTTATGGAAGAATCAGCTTCTGGAGGCAGTACATCAACCAAAGCATTACTGTGTTTATGCAAAGCGACACTAGCACTGGGTTTCAGAAGTTCTCTGTCAATAGTGGAGAGTATTCTTACATAATAATTCGAACCAGTAGTTGAACCAACAATACCTGAAAGATTTTGTAATTGTAAATAGGTATATACCATATATACCAATATTTATTTTAGGGTCCGGTGTCGTTTAGCTCCATTCGATTTGAAAAAAATAAATATTACAGATAAAAAGAACACATTTTGTTTAGTAGATTTCAAAAAGAAAAAATCCGAAGAAATGCATTTTTGCAGAGAAAAATGAAATTAAAAGTCGAAAAACACTATGTTTTTAGGTTAAGTAAAAGGCCACAATTTGCGACGTTGTCGGATCAAAAAAATTGTTCGATGGCGCATTTATGATAAAGAAATTTTACAATTTAATGAGGAAAACCTAACGACAACTAACCAAAAACTAACCAGAACTAGGTAATAGTTTGAAAGTTGTTGTTTTTAGTTCTGATTAGTTGTTTCTATAAAAAAAAACTTCATTTCTGGTAAATGGAAAAAAAACAACCTTCAATAATAACAAATTATTAGAAAACATCTGGCAACATTGCTTTTTTAAGGAGGAAATCCTAAACAAAACGACATCGTATCATCTCTTTTTGTAGGTATTCTTTCTCACTTTTTTCATGTTATTCGGCCATATTACCTTAGCATATTTTATATGGGAAATAAAGAAATTATTTTATTTTGTGTTAATGTGAGTGAAAAATTAATTTTTTCAGACCCTAAGTGTTTTATTATGGTGTAACAAATAAGTGACAAAAAAAATTATATCAAAATATTGCTGTTTAAAAATGGAGCTAAAGTTCACCGAAGCCTTTATTTTACCTGTGTTTTGATCAACCGCTTCCAAAAACTGCCCAATAACCAATGGAACAGATTGAATCCTTTTAACCTCCTCTTGGGCATGCAAATATTCCTTTTTCAAGTTTCTTTGTTCATCTTTAATATACTCTTCTTGAACTTCAAGAAATTCAAGCATTTGCTGTAGTTTCTTGTATTTTGTGTACAGATCTTCTGTGTCTAGATCTTGTAACGGCTGTTTGGTATTATCAGAAGGACTTCCCTCTTCCTAGAAATAAAATTCATTATATCACATAAAGCATAATAGAAAAGAGTAGTTGTAATTTAGCAGTTATTTATTTTAAAACCCGAAATTTAAACACTTTTCATACTGTTTAAAATAGGTGCTAAGTAAATAATAATTAAAATGATGGATTATCCTAAGAGTACTTACAATCAATTAATAGACTTGACGTTTCGTTGTCGCTTCGCTGCCGCCCAAAGTCGAACGACATTGGTTCATTCGTGCTGCTGTTGTAGTTTCCCTTGTCAAGTTAGACTCATGGCATTTAATACAACCATTTATAAACAACGTCGCAGCACTTGCCATATACATATGTTGTTCGACTTTTAACGGCAGCGAAAGGGCAACGATAAATAAGGAGAGCAAGTAATAAAGTCAAATTAGTTACTATGACTGAACTTAAGGTTATTAGGACTTATCATTAACTACTGAAAAGGTTCATAAAGTAATATAGTGGTAATTCATGTAAATTTATTATTTTTAAAATTTAATTAAAATTAAAATATAGGTTCGTACCTTTTCCGGTAAAACTACATCCATCGCTTCCATTTTCGCTAGAGATGACTTGTGAAAAATTTTAGCTTTGTTTTTATGACGTTTTGATTTTGACAAGCTTTTGACAACTAGTAAAAATAGGTTAGTTATTATTTCTTCTTCTACAATGGATTGTAGGTAGTAAGATACTAGGATAGAATGATAAGCATGATTGGAGTCCGGACGGAATAGGATATTTGACCATATTCCAACCTAAAGGCAGCCCTGTTGCTTGGCCGTCCGAACAAGCATGCCTGCTAGCAGCAGCCTTGCCGCCAATCAGCAAACATTTTAGGGGCTTAACCAATGTTGAAGGGTCGCTCAGCCTCTTACTAAGCCTGATTTGGTGTACCGAGCTGGCAAAGTGCTTTGTGGCAGCGCTATCGGGGGTAAATCAAGTAACCCCATTTAAACCTCGAGCATATGCCTACTGGAGGCAGCCTTGGCGCAATAAGATTGAATAATTTCCTATAGTTCCTCTGAAAACAATTACCTGAATGCGCTGGCAAAATGAGTTTTGAAGGAGTTTAATGCCAATTAATTATAGCAGCTACGGTTGAAACAAGTTTTAATCCCATATTTCCTCGACGCAGTATGTTCAGCTATGGACAGTTTAGCGAATTGATTGACGTACCATACGCTCTTACAGCTTGACATCTCTAGAACAACAAATTTGAGCCATCGAGCAATTGACATTAAAACAGTTGTGAACATTTTTATTCCATTTTTGTTTTATTGTTTAGTTTTTTACAAATCAAATAACATTTTTTTTGAATTTTATATAACAAATCATGCTATAGCATGAATAATGTTGAAATAGTATGGCAGGTCCACATTCATAAACCTATGATTTCATTTTTGACATTGTTGCTAAAACATGCAGACAATTTTTAATGACTACGCTAGAGCAAGACACTCCTGAAGCGCCAGTTGAAAATAGCATTGGTTGAAAGGAATACGCTAATTGTCATTTGTCATTCTGTCATTTATTCCGTAGATGTCGTCATCGGCGTGGTATCTTGAATTTCAAATAATAAAATTATAATTAAAAAAAAAACAGAAATAGACACCACGTCTCATTAAAATTCTTAGATCCAGTCATGTCGAGCACATCCCAAAAACATAGAAATTTCGTTGCAGAGCCTATGGGAGAGAAGCCCGTTACAGAATTAGCAGGTATCGGAGGAGTTCTAGGAGATCGGTTGATACAAGCCGGTTTTGACAAGGTTAGAAATGAAGCATTTTTTAGAATTATAAAGAAAAATATTCTAAAACTTTCGTTTTATCAGTTCGTAGTTATTTTTAAAGACCCTGAGTTTTACAATAGTATTTGTACATAAGCAAATTTATTCGGGTATCTGATGTTAATTAGTTTTAAAATTCGTTGACTATGCGGATTAAAAATGTCAACTTCTCAAACAACAAAATTTAAAGGGTAATTTTAGAACGTGTAAATTATTCCTTAACCAGATTTTAACATGACAAATCTTTACTTAACTTCAAGAAATTGCAAGGATATATTTTACCCATATTTTGTGAATATGGTTCATTTTTCGAAGACAAATTTAAGCTCAATAGGTCGTAACAGTTTTCAGGATTACTAACCACCAACGACGTCAGTATCATTAATAACAAATATTGTTTTTACAATAAAAGAACCAGAAAACTCAAAGATAATGTTGGTAGTTCATAAACAGAATATCACTGCAAAGTATGGACAGAAAAAAAAGTTAAATTGGGGTAAAATTCTTGTCTTACATGACACAAAATAAGTTATAACAATTTATTGGCCGTGTAAAACTGGCATTATTTATTGTACCTATTGAATAAATAACGAAGATCTATTTGCTCCTGAATGTAAATTAGGGTTTTACACAGTGATCCAGACACGAATACTAATTAATGCTACAAAATTAAAGTGTCTTTGTTTCACATTTTATTTAAAAAAAAGTTACTTTATTGGCTCGAAATTTGTGTAACCAAATTTGGTGTACGGGGTTTTTTGAGGCGCTGATCATGAATTTAAGAGTATTTTTCAGTCAAAAACATTTCATTTTTAAGATATCCATTGTCAAACTTGAAAAATCAAACTAACCCCATTTTCACTATTCCTCCTTTTTGCATAGAATTGTATGCATATGATTTTTACACTTTGACACACAATATTGTATAAACACCTTTTAAAAACCTATTTTTATGTTTATTTTACACATTTTTTTCTTTTTAATTACAAAGCTTTACTTTCAAATGCCACAACCACGTATACACCAGGGATCTTTTCAGCAAACATAGTCAGGGTGTTTAAAAGTGAAACTTTGCAATTTAATTTAAAATAAATATAAAAACAAGTTTTTAAAAGGTGCTAAAAAAATTTTGTATGCCAATTTAGTGTTAAAATTAAAAACTGGAGTGCCCAAGAAAGGGCGAATATAGTAACAATGGGGTTAGTTCAATTTTCAGGATTGATAATGGATATCTCAAAAACAAAACTTTTACGACTTCAAATTTTTGGGGCCCCAAAAAACTTCTGTATACCAAAAGTGGTCAAAATTGGTGCAACTCTCGAGACAATTACCAAAAAGACCTACTTGTCCTGGTTTTACCTCTATTTTAAATATTTTTAGGCTTATGTAGTCCTGGGTCAGTTCCTAGTACTAAAGAAAAATCAAGAACTCTTTAAAGAATGGATGAAAGATACTTGTTCTGCTAATTCCAAGCAGTCATCAGACTGTTGGCAATGCCTCAATGATTGGTGCGAAGAATTTTTGTAAATATTAGTTTTAAGGTTAATATTAATTTGCATTTTTTATGTAAGTGTTTAAATGTTTCAGTACTAATAAAAAAACAGTATCTGTAAAATATGTTACTAAAAATTAAATGTTTATTAACATTTATTTCTCTTTTGTAAGCTCTAAAGGGCAATAATCTCTAAATATTAGAAAAATAATTTGGAAGTAAAAAAAATAAGAGTGGTGTTTATTAAAAAATGTTCAAGTTTTATTAGGCAGCTAGACTAAATTGAGTTAAATAAGCAAAATTGATTCATTTATTTTTGCTATGAGAATTCATAATTAAGCTTCAGTACAGTTAAACAGTTCTCTTTTGATTATGACTTTTATATAATTTTAATAAACCTGTTATTAAGAAAGCTTTTTAATAGACAAAGAAATGTTAATGGTCTACAAGTCATGCCTTTGATTTCAAAAATAACTTGTTTTTTGCCTAAATCAACTTATTTCTCAATTTTTTTCGGTCTACAACTAAGAAAAATTTACTAAGCTATACTAGGTACTGGTCAATTCAAAGTTCAGTAATTGTTTTAAATTATGACAATCTTGGTTACTGCAGCTGATGGTATTGAGTAATTTCTTATACACTACAATGTTAAGTTATAATTTTAAATCAGTAGATGTTATAATTATTGAGCTCGGTAATTCAAAATTAATAGTCGTAACACCAATTACATATACAAGCTAGCAAATAGAGTGTAAAAATTACTGAACAGCTTTTCCTACATACAAAATGTTTCTATAGGGATGTATGATCTTTTTGAGTTGTTATAAACAATCAAATATGCTGCTTTTACTTTAAAATTTAATGGATATAAATCACTTAAAGAATTTAAAAATTTCCACTTTCAATAATCAACTGACAGTTTTTTTTAGTCATCTCATACTTGAAAGTAAAATTTTATTAAATCTAAATTTAAAAAAATTATGTAGAACAATAGAAAGGTACTGTTTTTTGCCAGTAAAAAAGAATCCCATAATAGGTTTGTATAATAATAATAAAAAATGTAAATAAGTTCACATAACTATATTTTAATAAAAAATATATATTAAAGGTTGTTTTTTTATATGTACAAAACCTAGTTAATTTTATTATTATAGTAACAAGGTAATGTTAGAAAAAAAAGGACATACCTAATATGGTACACTTAAAAATGTATTGGGAGCATTGGATAAGTATTTATAATAAGAGGAGTAATTTCCTTGATAAATTGCTATTTTTTAAATTTCGTTAAGCATATAGACAAGGAAACAATGAATTAAAAGGGGGTAG
Organism: Listronotus oregonensis; assembly: GCA_019359885.1. Classification (NCBI taxonomy): domain Eukaryota; kingdom Metazoa; phylum Arthropoda; class Insecta; order Coleoptera; family Curculionidae; genus Listronotus; species Listronotus oregonensis. Next base: position 14,840 of record JAHBCN010013737.1, read on the forward strand.
GTACAAGAAGAAACAGCAAAGTCTAAGGAACATTTTAGTCACACTACTTCATAAAACGTGCCTCTCACACTACTCAAATTACTAAACTTTTTTTTATTTTTATAGATAATTCTGTAGTAAACTATTAGGGAAAAAGCTTTTTAAGCAGTGTAAAAAAATGATTATATTTTTTACTGACGCCACTGGGTGGAAACCCCTTGAGGAATTTGTTGCTAACTTCACAGAGGTCAGCAAACGCATGTCCGCCATGATTGTGACAGAGATAGATCGATACGAAAATTTACTTGCAGGAAGGAGAAAAAAGTGCCAGATGTTGGGTTGGTTAGGGAGTTGATTTGGAAATTTTAATCAAAAAAATCCATATTTCGGTGTATAAATTGCAGTAAAATTATCCATTTATCTGGTAATTTAAATAGATAATAAGTGTATATGTGATAAAGTGGCTTTATCAGTGTATGTGTGATTTAAAAAGGAGAAACGTCTTACCGAAAGTAAAATGGCGATTTGAAGAGAAATGGTAGACGTATGAATTTAGATTTTCGGCCAGCCACAATGGAAGACACATCGTCGTTGAATCAAAACGGAGGTCAGATGGGATCACAGGCCACAAATTCGACCAATAATAAGCAAAACGAGGAATCCCAACAAAAAACCCATTATTCTATACCAGGAATATTGCATTTTATCCAGCATGAATGGGCCAGGTTTGAACTGGAGAGATCACAATGGGAAGTAGACAGGGCCGAGCTTCAAGTAAGATATTTTAAGTATTTGTTTTATATGCACTTTATTGATCTGTTGCAATTCTTTTAACTTCCTGTTTTCTCCCTTTTCTTATTTCTTCATAAGTTTGTTAATGTATTTATATTCTTTTAATGTGTTTCCTTATTAGTAGATGACTATTTTGGGAAATCTAACTGTAAAAATATTAATTATTTTATCCATATTTTTGCATGACATAATATTAAATTAAAGAAACATTTTTAGGGTTGTGTTTTTCAATATTTCATAGATTATTTTAACCCAATATTTTATTATTATGGCCTGCTGAGTTTCTGTAGTTTCCAGCACTCAGTCTGCATTTCAACTAAGTCTCATTCAAAATGTTTTGTTATTATAATAAGATCATATAATACTATGTATTTGAAAAGGTAAGTGATCTTAAAATTGCAACAAAATCTTAATTTTTAAATATTTTAAAAATATAAAAAAAATTATACCGAGACCAGAAGTGAAATTAAAAAAATGGCAGATTGCATTGTAATAAGGAACATAAGCCATGATATAGACTAAATATACTACAGTTTCCACAAACAATATGAACTGTTGTAAATAAACACTTTTAAAAACAATGGAACAAAATTATATAGTTTTATTTATAAAGCCTATAACCTTAACTAAATTTAAAAGGTAAAAAACAACAGTTATTAAACAGACAAAATATATATAAAAAAATAAACATTGCATTTTTTTGTATATATTACAAGTCTCAAGTAGGTATGTAAGAGAATAAAAAATATATCATATCAGTTTTTTTATGGACATTAGGTCTATTCCTTTGCTAGCAAAAGAGAACACTTTTTACACCACACCTTTGTGTTCCTTTGCAAGATTGGCATACACAGGTGTAAATTAAATTACACCTCATCAATAGGAGCACTAGAAATCAGCTGATTATTGGTGCAGTGTATATTACAATACACCCAAAACCCAAGGAATAGACCTGTTATGTTCTTAATGTTATATATTTTTGACTTGTGCCAGTCACTCTTAACAAGTATCATATTTTTACCAGCTATTATATTGTTGAGAAATGTATTTTTTTAGGATATGTCATATGTGGCAGATAACATTTTTTTCATTTATTATATTTTTGACAGATGTGAGTTTTAATTATTTTTGACAGACCTATATTTGACAAATATTTTCTTTGAGAGGTATCATATTTTTGTCCCAAATGCTTACCAATGTTATAGGTTCTTTACTCGGTTCTTTATAATAACCATAACACTTAATAATGATGATCAAATTAATTTGAAACTCCCTTGAAGTATTTTTTATTTTGTTTTTTAATTTTTATTTTAATAGGTATGTTCTTTCTGTATTTTGGGTATTAAAAAAATCTATAGGAATTTAGATTTTATTTTCCATTAGATGTATCTACCACATTCAGGTTAAAAAATAGTTTTATTTATTCACAAAATATTAAAATTTTACCAAACAAAATTAAAATGGTTTAATAGTTAATAGGGATAGGAATCTTATCCTTTGTTTGCATAGTGTAGTAAATCATTGTGAACAGAACTGTTGGTAATTTGACATGATTTAAATGGTTCAATTACTTGCTTCCTTGAGGATTACTTGTTACAGTGGTACTCTTAAACTGGTTTCCATGTAGCACTTTGAGGAAGTTTACACCCCTAAGACATTATTTTTCTATTTGGCACAAGCTATTTTAATTTTGGACATTTAAATTTCCTAAAGGCACATCTGTGTTCTCCGAAATGCAGCCCGACCAGGTAGGTATAACCAATTTTGGTCCTAATCGCCCTACAAAATATATACTCTTTAATGTATTTAAGTTAGTATTTTTCACAGCATGTATCTATTTTTTGAAGAAGTTAAACTCTGGGTGGGCAGCACTTTTAGGTACTTTCTTTTAAAAATTTAATTAATTTTTATGTGGTGTAACACCGACCACTTTAAAAGTAAAAATAATTTTACTTGCCTAACTTAGTTTTTAAAGAGCTATCCATACATAGTATCAATTTTAATGGAGGTCTAGAACAGCTTTTAAGAAAATAAGATAGTAATTTGCAATGCATTTTGCTCTATATTAAATAATTTCCGCGCAGTACTTTAAGAAGTAAATATGTTGATATTTAGTTGCCCATAACTCAAAAACGTACAAATTTAGTACTATATGTGGTATAGAAAATATATTTGATGTAGAACTTATAAAAATATAGGGGCAGTTAAAAAACATTTTTGTTTTGTTAGCTTTAATTTTGGGCATCTCTGTATGTCCAACAATAGTTTAAAAAAATGTGTATTACTGCCTTCCCAACTTTAGTCAAAAACTATACTGCACCTTATTTACTAAAAAGTAGTGATGGAACGGACTTATGTTTCACCGGACTACCGAACTCCGGACTTCCGGCCGCCCAGCGAACCGGATGCCGGAAGTCCGGCGCCGAACTCTATGTCTTTTTTCCTCAAAAAATAAAAAATAAAATATTAATCGGTGCTACTTACATTTAACTGTCAATAAAAGATAATAAAGTACCAAGGAAATATTGTAAGCTAAGAGTTTTCTTACAAAGACAATTGTCAGGCAAAGTATTCAGCTAGAGTGATATCATGTCATATATTATGGCAACCCTTATTTAAAAACCACACTTAAAAAATTCTAAAAAAAAAAGTTATAAAAATCACCAAAAAGTTCGTTAATTTATAATAAATTTTATAAATTTTTAAAATCATAAATAATTTTGTAGAATAGTTTACTTATATAGCCTTCAAGATTCTTAAAAATGCAATCTCGCAATTTTTTTCGTGACAATATTATACCTGACATATATAAAAAAATATGTGAGAAAATTAAAACAAATCTTCAAACAAAAGAAAAAGATTTATGGCTATCTCTGACATCTGATATTTGGACCTGCACAAATACTAATGTTAGTTTTATCAGCTTAACGGGACACTGGATCCGTGACGATTGGAAAAAGGAAAATGTTATATTGAATTGAGATTCATTTCCAGGTAGTCACAAAGGAGTAGGGATTGCTGACAAAATTTTAAGCTTAGTAAACACTTGGGACATAAAGATAGAAAATATTCATTTAATGCTACGAGACAGTGGTGCCAATATGATTAAGGGCTGTAAAGATGCCAATATAGGTAGTGAAAGTTGCTTCATACATACTTTGCAATTAGTAGTCATGGATAGCATTAAAATTCAACGGGCTGTATCAGATTTGATTGCAGTTGCAAAACGAATAGCTACCCACTTTGAACATTCTTCTCTAGCTTGCAACAAGTTGAAAAAAATTCAAGAGGATCATGGTTTTTCAGTCAAAAAAGTTATGCATGATGTACCAATTAGATGGAACTCTACATTCTATATGCTGGAAAGATTGCAAGAGTTGAAAAGATCCATAATCATTTATTGTGCTAAACAAGAAAATCTTGGCTTTAACAGTTTAACCAGCTACTAGTGGGAATTACTTAACTCCGCTGTAAGACTTTTGAGACCCTTTGAAGAAGTGACAAAAACAGTTAGAGATCGAATGCTGTAAGAACAACACCGATACGTCACGGTCTCATATGGCAAACCCGTATAAAACCGTGACGTATCGGTGTTATTCTAACAGCGTTCGATCTCTAGCTCTACAGAATCAGTAATTTCAGATGTTATTCCTATTATAACTAGTTTACAGGGGTTTCTTTCTGCTGACTCAACGTTATACATGGGCACAACTAGGGATGCCCTACTAGAAAACATTGACAAAAGATTTCAACTAATTTACCAGAATCCCAATTATGTCATTGCTGCTGTATTGGACCCTAGGTTTAAATTAGCATTTTTTCCACCAGAAAATATTTGGCTCGTGAAGCAGTGTGTTTTAAACGAGATAATAAAGTTCAAGGAGATTACCACTAATAGCACTGAAAGCACTGAAAATTTAAACTTAACAGCAGTACATGACAGTGATTGTAATAGTGATGAAGAACCGAAATCATGAAACATCAAGAAGTGCCGTCAGTTTGGACATGTTTTGAAAAAATTGCTACTCCCTTTTCCTTAATCGGTAATGTAAGTGTAGACCACGAACAAAAAATAGCAGACCACTTTGAAAATTATCTTAATAAGACCCTACAGGAGAGAAAGTCTGATCCAATACATTGGTGGAAAGAGCACAAGGATGAGTTTCAAAATGGAGCCCAAGTTGCTAAACGATATTTAAGCGCCCCAGCAAGTAGTGTGTATTCAGAAAGGTCTTTTTCAGAAATTGGCAACATTTATGAAGAAAAGCGTTCTAGATTAACCAGCCAAAATGCTGAAAAACTTTTATTTATTCATCATAATTTGAAAAAGATACATTTTAATTATTAACAGTGTTTTTCCTTATTTGTGAGAGAATTAGAGATTACCTGTAATCAGTTAATAAATGTAAGCTGCTTTTTCTACCCAAGATTTTTATTTCCAATGACTTATTAAATTATATTTCCTTATTAATAACATTAAAAATTTCCGGCCGGACAGCCGGATTTTTTCAGAAAAATCCGGCCGGACCGGAAGTCCGGTGAAGTGGCCGGACTTGCCGGATTCGGTACTTGAACCGGACGTTCGTTCCATCACTACTAAAAAGGTTAGGCAGTATTTAAACAAGTATGAAAAGATACCCAATCCTTTAAAACACTTTTGTATAAATTAATGATTTACAGTGTCCCTTGTTCTATTGCTAAGGTAATAACGTTAGGATATTTTTCTTTGGACAAGAGTCAGGATAACATAAATTTCTTAGGAATTAGTGCAGTTTCAACCAGGTGTTTTAGTTGGAAATTAAAACTTCTAGTTGACTGGTGATTCCCTTGACCTTAAGTACAAAGACGGTTTTGTTTACATTAAAATCATCCGAATACAATACTAAATAGTTAGTCCAAATGTTTTCCTGACATTATTTACCAACATTGTATTTACATGGGCAACAGTTTACTGAAGGACGCCCTCTATGGGTATACTAACAATATCAACATAGGTTCTTGTGACACCACTACTTTCGGGTTGCATTTGGTCTGGAGCAAGTAAGCATCTGGGATATCAATATTGAATTAAACTTTGTCTATAATTTTCTGAAACGTTAATATATTTTGAGTCCTAATGACGCCTTTTCAAAAGAGGTTTTGCAGGTTGCAACTCTGAATAGAAATAACCCACCTAACATAGCTCGGATTAATTCAAAAAAGTAAAATTAAATAAAGATCATACATATCATATACTACCTTAGAATCAGTAAGGCTGAGTGTCCAAAACGGGGGATAAGCGCAAACGAATTTTTAACTAAAATATTTATGGGCAGTTTTGTTTTGTTTGATTTGGAAACCAAGATTGAGAAAAAAAGTCAAAAAATAAAAAGTTGTTTTGATTTATGGGTAGTATTTAAGTATACTAATTTTGTATATACAGGCTGTCCCAATTATCCTCTGAATCCACTAACTTAATTTTTTGAAATGAGGCTCACTATACATATGTCCGTTTAAATATTTGTTTTTTGCTTAAAATTCTAAATCAGTGGTGTTTCTAGCGTTTCTTTTGTCTGTGCTTAAGATGTTTAGGGCTAAAAATTTATATTTTCCCAGGTTGAATTGTATTTTAGCCAAAAGTGGGAAAACTTAGGTTAAATGGATTATGTACAATTTTAACGCCTATACATTGACTTGTGGTTACCTTTGCGTCTTTGTCTCTCTAATGTGTGATACGATTTCCTCTCTTTGTTTGTTACTTTACTGCCCTGGTAGATATTCAAGCACCAAAATTTACCCTCACGGTACCGCCAATAACCCTATAGTGGTGGATTCAGAGTTCCCTTTTGATAGGGGTATGGGATATTTTATGGTATTTTTTACTATTTTAAGCCATTCTTAATATAATGAGATTTTAATTATTCTATATTATAACTTTATTCTGTAGGATTAAAACTCAGCTGACTTATATTTATAGTTCTCAGTTTGAACTCCTAGACAAAGTTCTACATTTTGTTATATTTTATTTATTTTAACAAAAGAAATATTTTAAAGCACTTTGTAAATTGGCGAATAAATTATTTAAAAAAAATATATATATCTGTAATCTGTGAATTTTGTAATACATGTTTTTTTTTTGTAATTTAACCTACCGTCTTTTATTTTCTTTTTTACCAAAGTAATCTATTGGTTAAAAATCAATAAAAAAAATTAAAATAATATATTCAATAGAGCCCAATAAAAATATTTCATTAAAAGTCCTATTTTGACAAAAATAAATTTATTATCCTTAGACCTGGGAGGATTAAAGGAATTCTGGCCCCGTCGTTAAAAAAATCTATGATTTAATTTTTTTTCCTTTTCCCGCATTTCCAGGCCCAATGTTAAATCTTTTAAAAATTTTTGACTTATAATTTATTCAAAAAGAATTATTCAATTCACTTTTATTAATAAATCAAAAACAAAATCTTTCTTGATAAAACATAATTTATAAGACATAAATTAATGAAAACATACTGATGTTTCACTTTTAGTTTTAGGTGGGAGCCAACATATTCTTAACTGGGAACTGACTTATCTAAAAGGTACACACAAACAAACTATATTTTATTATTTTCATACATCAGGTTTATGGTTTTCACTAAAAAAACATTGCATTACATCTGATTTTTATTTTAGTTTTTTTGAAATTATTTTTTCAACTTAAAATATAATTTTTATTATTTTTTCGGCATTTTTTAGTTTAGTGCCTATTTTTTTAAATTTAAAAAATATAATTTGGGTTAATTTTTGGGTTTGGTTAAATGCATATTTCCAAAATATCCCCTTTTTGGAAGTATAGGTTAATTGTTTTTTAAAAAGTATTGCATTTTGGGGAAAACAAAAAAATACATTTTAGTTTATTGGCATCCATTTAATTTTAAAAAAAAAGGGTAGAAAAGATAAAAAGGTTTACGAAAAAAAAACTAACAGATATTCCCGTGGGAAAAAAGTTAGAGATCTCGGGGGCAAGTTAAAAAAAATTTTTTTTAAAATATTTTGGTTTAATTTTATGTAATAATTTTTTTTTTTAAACCCTAATACATCACTGGCAAACGCCCCCAATAGTAAAAATTTAAAAAGTTACCCATCGATGTATTTATTTTAAATTTTAACAGAAAAAAAGGGTTTTAAACTTTTTTTTTTAAAACTGGGGGCCCCCTTGAAAAAATATACAAAATTTATATTATAACATAAAATAAAAACCTTTTACACACAATATAACAAAACCACTTGTAAATTTTTTAAAAAAGGGCGATATTTTTTTTCTTTTTTAAATTCCGATATTTATATGCCGAATTTTCGATATAGTTGGGAAAATTTCCCAAAAAAACAAGTTTTCAATGCTTCAAATTTTTTTTGGGCCCCCTTTTAATTTTTAAAAATAAAAAATATGGATGAGTGCATGGGCATAGGCAAAATGGGTTTAAATTTTTAAAAATAACTGTAGGGATGGGTTTAGCGAAAAAGGGCTTAAGCCAAAAATTAGATTTAATTTTTTAAAATTAAGTAGGGTGGAGCATCTTATTTTGGTTGGTAAGGACCTTTTGGCCTGGCCTTATGGTAAGTTTAATTCCAAAATTCCAGGTATCTTGAACCAAATTGACGTGGGGTTATAAATCCTTATCCTTATACAAAAATTTTTTTACACTTTTTTATTTATGAAAATATGATGATGCCAAGGTAGTCCAGATGGCTTTAACCAGCTAAAATATAAGCTTTCCCCGCCAAACCTAAATTTTTATGTCAATTTGTATTTCCCATAAATTTTTGTCTTAGTAACCAATGACCAGCTTAACAGCGGTTTTAAATTTTTTTTAAACTAAATTTAATGCCCAAATATCTCGTTTTTTTTATGTTCAGGTAATAAATTTAAAATTATTTTTTTTTACATCTTGCAACTTTTTTTGTACAAACCCTTTACCCAAAGAACTTTTTAAAAAATAATTTATTTATAAAAAATAAATTATTCAAAAATTTAGAGTTTTTTTTTAAATATTTTTCCATTTTTTCTCTGCTGTTATTTTTTTTAAAATTTATTAGTTAAGATATTGATATAATTTATAGAAATAGATTCTTAAATCAACTAAGTTATAATGAAAAAAAAATCTGGAATATTGAAATATCTTCCAAGGGTCTTAATTTTTCGAGAAAATTTTTGGGGCAAAAAAATTTTAAAAAAGGCGTCAGATAAATGTAATTTCACTTTCCCAAAATATTTGGGGGGAAAAAAAAGTAGTATCAACTTTGGTTTTTTTAAAATGGGAAAACCCCCGA